>WWET01002904.1:128520-140165 GCA_011038615.1 Limnodynastes dumerilii | reverse complement strand
CTGTTACGTTAGGAAAAGTTAAGGTAGGGTTTGGGTCGCGTAATTTGTGAAAATACGTCCGTGCAAGGGGTGTGCCGTGGGTATTGTATTGACCTTACGTGTACGAAAATACGCACCGCTAAAATACGTACGCACACACGTAGTTCAGGATCTACCCCATATATACTAAAATAAAATAATCTATATTCTTCTGGACTCCAGCAAGGGGCTATCTCTTTCCTTCATGACCTAAATTTAACATATTTGTTATTATAAAAATTAAATATGCGCAGGGGCCCCCAAAGGTTACTTTCCAAGGGGCCCCCACAAACTGTAATCCGGCCCTGGCAGTTACTATTAAGATCTTTGCTGAACAGTTATTATTTAGCAGTGTTGTGTTTTGGACTTGGAATTTATCCCTCACCAGTATTTTTATTTGTCCTTTTTTTCACGTAAAATTCGTGCGCGTAAATTCGTTACACTCCCCTCGGCACACCCCTTGAACGTATGTATTTTGTCAAGATACGCTTTCCAAACCCTACCTTAACTTTTTCCAACGTAACCGCAGTCATACGTACGTATGGGCTAGACGAATTTACGAAGCACGCCCCTGAACGAATTTACGCAGCTAAGCACACCCATACTGTACACTTTAAATACCACCCCCCGCCTACTTCAGGTATTTCAGACGTATTCTGGAGGCACGTAAAATTGGCACGCCCACACGTAAGTATTTACGTGACACATATGTGAATGGCCCATATGTTCACAATTACGCTATGCTATTGAGCGTATTTTCTATGGTGCGCATGCGCAGTACTTATAAATACGCAATTTTACGTCTTCGCCATGTGTAAATTCGCTCCGAAGCGTTGTTCTGGATCAGGCCCATTATCTCTTGCCTGACTTTAAATGTGTGATTGATATTTTTGTTAGCTAGAACGTCTCTTTTGGATATTATTTGATATCTGACAACTTTGATGTTGGGGACAGTCCTGTATCATAAGACTTGGATATTTATTCCTCACTATTATATGTAATTTTTGTTTTGTTACTTTGTGTAAACTTATAGCAACATTATTTTGGATGTATCTCTTCCCCTTTGTACCAATGCTTTTAGATCGTTTATTTGCATAATATTTTTGTGCTTGACCTGTTGTTAGTGCAGCTAAGCCTAAACAGTTGCTCTCCCTCCTGATCTGACAGGGAGTCCAGGTCCAAACGCACGCTAAACACACGCACCACGCGGGGTATGTGTAGCCTGTGCGAAACCTGTGGCTTGTGCTGTCCATTCTCTTCCTGGCGCCTCTGTCTGCGTTCAAAAATAGATATAAAACCCCTAGTAAAAGCAGTATTCATAAAAATACTCAACACCATGATGCTGCACTAACAACAATCAGCTGCTTACAATTGTGACTTTTATAGAAAATCTGACCCATTCATGAATAATTGGCTGCACTTAAATCAAATGCGCCTCTCCCACATACCACATTTCATTACAGCGATTTTATGGCTATTTCACAATGATTAAGGTAATATGCACTTAGTAAATCCAGCGATTTGTATGTCCATCATTGAAAAATATCGCTATGGGGATGTACGACATGGTGATATCCAAATAATAAAATAATAAAATAATAAACATGATTTCAGGTGATTTAATAGCAAATGAACCTTTAATAAATGCGGCGATTACAAAATCACCTAAAAAAAACTGTAGATTTTGAGAAAAATGACCTTAGCAAATCCAGTTCTTAATCTCTATAGATTGTAGTTTTATGAGCATTATGCTTGCTCCTAATGATTCAGATATTAACTGCTAATGAACAGGATTCCTCATCTTGGACTGCATCCTCTCATAAACAGGGCCTGGCTCTAATTTTTTTTGTTCCTAAAGCAATATGCAATATTAAGCACTGAAGCAAGGATGAGACACGATGGACTTGCTGTATGTGGAATTAGGTTGGAATTTCTTTTTGTGCTATGAAATAACATAAAAAATTGCCTCCTAGAATACTCTTTTCTATGTCCTGCATTAACAGACATAGATTTTGGCTACACGGCCGTAATGATATTCTGAAGTTGCAAATATGAAGGTAAGTGTAAGTAAAAAAATGTGTAAGCCCTCTATGCAGTGATGAATCCAGTGATTTCTTCCCCCTAATAAATCAGTTTATATTAATGCTGATGGGCAAGTCTAAATGGCTGAAAGATTGTCGTGGGTAACCCCAATCTATTTGCATGCTAGTTTGTTGTATTGCATTTAGAAATTGGTAAGCAATTTCTAGGTCGCTGATATCTGTAGGGATATTAGCACTGTTAAGGTCAAAGACTTGTTCTCGGCTACACGGTTTTTGGGGGTAAGTATCTTGATGTGTTGCTGCTGACTTGTTTAATGTTGGGTTACATATTTACACATATTCTTTTTTGCCTTCCTTATCATTCTAACCATTCTATCCTTGTAATTCTAACCATTCTAAACAGGTGACTTTCCTACCTGCTTTCCATCTATAGCATCCTTAGATTCCTGAATTTTCTGTATGGATCACCATTCAGCACTGCTATAGGTAATATAATAGGTGTATAATAGTACAGCTCTGCTCAAAAATTTGCAGCTGCCAGATAAACCACGGGGGTCCTACACTCCCTAAGATAGCAAGTGGAAAAACAGGGAAAGAAGGTAAATCCATAACAGCGATAAAAAAAATCAAATCTTTCTATATGAAACTATGTGGCTGGTGTGTGTTTAAAGTCCCAGTTGTTTCCCATCAAGGAGTTCGCTTAAAAAGTTCTTCCATATATTTCCGTAATATTTATAATATAGGGGAAATAGAAACAATTTTAAATGACCACACTTAATTTATTAATACACACAAAACTCTTGTTTTTAAAGCATAATAAAATAAACATAGTCTCAATCTTTGAAAAGTCAAACAAACAGAGTCTGGTGAAAAACTTAAGCAAGAGGTACGCAAATACCGAGGCGTCGTATGGAGAAGCTTGGGACCTTCATCTACTCTATTTATGACCACGTTGGTTTCTAATTTTCCTTTCTATTATATGAGGTGCAATGTTTCTTTCTATACTGGGTTGGATCATACAGACCACTTATCACTTTTACCATCTACACTCTGGCTGGTCTATTGTTTGATATATTGCACTTCCCCTAGTGTATCAAACCCCAATATCCTACGGATTGTAAGCTTCCGAGCAGAACCCTCTTAACTACATACACTATTTGATAATAACCAGTATTATTTTAAAGTGATTGTTTAAAATGGTAAAGTGCTAGGTAATACGCTGGCATTATATAAATATCTATTCATAATAATTGTCACTTACCTCGGTTCTACAGTAGCATTACTCCTTAGCTGTGTTATGAAACCAACTGGAGTGATATATTTTCCTTCTGCCAATATAAACCAATTACCAATTAATTATTTCAATTTAATTTTTTATATGCTGCTGTTTAAATATTTAATAACTACATATACAGTGCTTATATTTACTGATAGTAAATGCACAGATGATTTTATATTCTCTATGATAGATTAAGTAATAGGCATTAAAATATCAGGAATCATCTCTTCTGCTAAGGGCAGATTGGTGACAATGGTTCTGAAAAAAAAAATCTGCAAGAGACCATTTGTGGGTGGCTTCAACTATAGGCGGAGCTAAAAAAGAAAAGGTAAGTGTGATTAGCACAGAATAAAAACATTAATAAGAGCAGTGCATCTATATAATGTGGGTGGGACCATGGCCATTTAAAAACGAAAACAAGTGTTATGAAAAAGAGTGACAAGCAATACATCCACTGACTAGTACTTCAATACATTAAACGGATTTATAGTGATCGTCATCCAAAACAGAGTGCATTCAAGTGACCATCATCCAATACAGAAAACATCTTAGTGACCATTGACCGTATCCTCAGTCTATAATCTGAACCCTCTTACGCAAGCAAAGTTATTATTTTTAATAACGTAACTTCCATTGTACGGAACTTAGTTACGTATGATGGCTTTTAAGTTAAATGGGGGCAGTGCTTCCCCTCCACCCACAAAGGTGGGCGGGAGAAAGCATGTAAAATTTACAGTGTGAGTGGTAACACCTACTGCACCGCGGATCGGTTTGTCGTTTATTTGTAAGTGTGACTTAAGGCTGCCTTATATGTTCAATCCACCCCTTTTAATTAAATTATATTAAATGGTAAACATAGGACCTAAGATTCGATTTTCTCTTATTTTTCTTGTATTTGCACCATTTTTCTGCGCACACATCTGTGTTACCTGATTGGACCACATTGCATCCTATCTAGACTAGAAAAATGACACTTGCAACACTTTTTGAAATATGTCGCAATTCTTAGACAGGAATTCTTATTACAATGTATAGCATAGGGTGTGTCCTCTATCTGTGTCCTGATCCAGACTAACAAACTTCCACAATTTTCTGTTCGCAGTCAGAAATGTTAAGATAGACACTATGTATTGGGCGTCCATCTATAAGAGTGACATGGCTAGCGTCACAGTTGTACTGATATGAAGATAGTGCCAGACTGCAATAGAGGATACCTAGAAATCTGTTGTGTGTGGATCTGGATCTAGCAGCCTATAGAGAATTTCTTATACACAGTTAAATTTATCCTGAGGAAGGAGAGGTAAAGGGATATGGGAAAATTTAAATCTGAGCCAGATGACCTAGCACATGTAATATTAATTTTATTCTTTGCATGCAGGGAGAAAACTTTCCTTTAAACTGTTATTTAAACATGTGCTAGGACACATCAACTCTCAACCCTAATACTGTTTGCAACGGAGTAAATTTTCCACCCCTGCAGTTCAACATGGTTTGGCCCAGGTGTAAATTCTCACCTGTATATCTCTTATTTTCTATCTCTGGATTAGCTTGATCAGGTTACTTACCATTGTCTGGTGTTACTAGCAGCAATACTTCATTCAGGATGGTTTGACCACCTGATTCACGGCATTGATAGAAACCACTGTCCCAAGGTTCTAGCTGGGTCATTCTCATTATTAGCACCCTCTGTTGTTTGTTATCATAGCCACTAGCTCTTGATTCATAGTCTGTATTGCTGTTTCCATCTGAATGAACCACCCATTCATAGTTCACATAATCCATTTGCTTGACCCAGATCTTGGACCATCTCTGGTTCTCATTATATTTGCAGGCTATTTCCACTGAGTTGTGAGCCTTATATTTGTTCACTTGTAAATTGTATGGTAACCCTGCACAAAAAATATTTGCATTAATATGCATAGCAATAACAACATATATCCAATTGAAACACAAAACTTTGTGTATTTAATCAGAGCTGGATTTAGACCTCATGGGGCCCTTGGCAATTCCACAGTTTGGGGGCCCCTTATTACCCAACTGCCAAGACCAGATTTCCAGCATGGCAACTTAGGCACCTAAATTGTATTAAAAATAATACACAATTAAATAAGTGTAAAAGTGTGTGTATGAAACAAAAAAAGAAGATGCAGAGTTAAAGATTGTGGATGCTCTATGGGGCTGATTCAGAGATACGATTTCCACGGCACTTAGGAGCGTATATTTAGGATCTTAGAAAATTCGCATTACTGCGCATGCGTAGTAATAGTGCAACGCCATGTACGTAGCGGTTAGGAGCGTAAATTCGCTAAGAGCATAAGTTTGAATCGATCGCAAGCACTTAAGATCTGAAGTGCTGCGATTCTTTACAATCTTAAGGATTTGCATGAAAATGGGCGGGGGGAGGCAGGGAAATGAGGGAAAGTGGGCGCGGGCTGACACTTAGGATCTTAAATAAACGCTACTACGTCACTTAAGATCTCAACTGACAGCGCAGAGTTAGGGTTAGTCAATGGTGGTCTAACTTTAAGATCCACCGCTGTTTGCAAGGGGAGGGACTGTAAGTGGGCAGTGGGCTGTAACCTGCTAAGATCTTAACCTTAGATGCGTATATTTGCGATCTTTTCACAATCGCATAACTGAATCAGCCCCTATATGTCTATACGTCTATATGTACAGAGTTGCGTGGTTCATCAGAAACATGCAACTCTGGATAGCACGCAAAAAAAAAGGCAGTCATTGAAATGTGTTCCTATGGCTCTGTGGGATCTACTGCTGCAACTAGAATTAAATAAAGAATGTACCCAAATAACATCACAACAAAGCATTCTGCTTCTGGTAGTACTAAGTATCAGCATGCCCATGGATGCTAGGGCATGCTGGCACATAGGGAACCACAAGGGCCCACTGCAGCCCGTAATGTCCCCACTATAAAGTATTAACATAAGGACTGCCCGTTAAATTCACATAAACAAAATCAATTAATAAAAAAATAAAATGATACCTACCAACTTGGATCCAGTATTCCAAGCATTTAATTCAGTGGCAAAGTCTGTTACCAGGACAACTTGCCACAAATGAGATAGATGCTGGCACTGGGGTCTATTTATAATCTCTTACTTCCCGTGCTGTCAGATGTTACATTATGTGAATCGGCCCTTGTGTTAATATCTTATAGTGAGGACATTGTGGGTCACAGCAGGCCTGGGTGGCCATGTGCCAGCATGCTGTGACATCCATGGGCATGCTTATGTTTGTAGTACTACAAGCACCAACATGCCCAATGATTATGTTATTTGGGTACATTAATTTATTTAATGTTTTATTAAATAATGAAGCTTTTCACAGAAGCTCAGACAGCTTACACTGCTACTGCACATATTTAAATGAGAAAAATACCCCTTTTCTCATTTAAATATCTTGGAACTCCCTGTTCCACTAGCGCAGAGCGCATGCGGACCTTCAGGACCTAGGTTGCCTGGCGGTTAATCTGGCCCTGTATTTGAAACTTCCCCCAAAAAATCTGATTAGTTAAAGCTCATCAACTTGCAATTGGGAATGTTGGAGAAAGCAGTAATAGCTCCTTGCTTTCTTTCCTTGTCCTATTACCAGGTAAAGCGATTTATTACAATTTAACTAGACTCTCATTTATAGGCTTAATAAAATATTCTTATATCTGGATATTAAAGAGAGAGGTCACAGTTTTATACTGTTATTATATTGTCATTTATATTTATATAGAACCAAAAAAATCCATAAAGTCTACACAATGTTTGTGTATATGCATACATCAGCACATTTAGTGAACTAACCATGACTTAATCTAATACCAGGTTTGATAATTATTTCATTTGTTAAATTTGTATTGCGATGACATTCCCTGCCTGGGTTGTTATTGGTTGATTATCCGGAAGTGGGCAGAATCTAACCTTGGGACTGGTGTTGGAGCCCCTGATGATGGGGACGGACTTTGCTGAAGACTCACGACAAGTCACAATACCTTCCTGGTATACAACTACCCAGCTGTGCAGTATGTCCCAAAAGAGCTAATTGATGAACCCTGAAAGACAGCTGGGGTGTTTATAAAGGTTGATCAGCATGACCAGATATTCATAGGGGCCATTACAGGCATAGGAAGGACAAATACTCAAGCAAGATTTTCTGATATATATTTAAACATCTCCTGCAGAGAGAGGGGGTTTACCTAACCATCAAGGAGTGACTTTTCCTGGTATAAGGTCAATGGGACAATCGTAAGTAAGTTTCCCTACTGTCTTTTTACTGGAGACTTTCCTGTAGGCTCAGTAGACCTCACGAAGATTCCCTAGTGGCTGTACAGTACAGATTGGTGTGGACAATCATCAGGCAGAAGGACCCCTATAAAGATACTTGGACTGGATTCACACTAAAGTGAGAAATCCGTGGGTGCGCATGTATCTGCACTTCTCCCGTTCCCCCATCCACGGTGCCCCCATTTTTACTTACAAGTACCATAGGTAACCTTAACTAACTGTGCGTATTTTTCTACATAGGAAAAAAATATATTTGGAGAATGGCTCACCCCTGCCCTTCCCCGCTAATCTACAACCCTCCCCCCACCCACGTCTCCTAACTTTTCTCAGAGGCTGCCTCATCTTACCTTAAAAATGAAGTGATATGCAGATTGCGTAGTCAGGCTGACTACGCATGCTCTGTTTATAAAGGCACAAAAACTGATGAATGTTTTCCTAGGCCACAGAAGGCCTAGGATGACTGGATAATAACAAGAAGGAGAGCTCTAATTTCCAAGGTAAGGGGCAAAGACCATGGATCAAGAGTGCCTTGGGGAATCCTGGAACCATCTACCACTGTGATGAAAAGTGTTAGGAGCCACAATCTATACTGCAATTACAACTGGGACACTGTAGAATTTACTTACCTGCAGTAGACTGTTGCTTAGCAGCTGGGAGCAGGGCCAATCCAGGCTGGGAGGCTTGTCTGCCTCCCCAGCACTTATTGCTTTAACTCATAGACAGTATAAAAGGGGTCCCTCTAGTGACCACATGGTCAGTAGTGACTGAACCCCAGAAGAGGAAGGAGCAGGACGCCACGTCAAGATAGAGAAGAAACGGCACACAAGCTCTTCAATTAAGTGATCGATTTCTTCAAGCAAGTGGACCAGATCTGCAAGCAACAGGACCAGATCATCTTTCAAGATGGCCCGTTCTGCCTGCAACAGCTCCCATACTCCTAGCAAATGATCCCAATATAGATGACTGCAGAATGGTGAGTTAATACTGCATTTTATTATTTTTCACAAATATAGCACACATTACACATAGGGCCACCTGTATTTTATTTACTTGTAAGGGTGACACATTATTTGCATTTCATATATGTGTGGGTATGTTATGTTTTTTTTACTGTCTAGAATGTTTGTTTATTTTGTGTAGGTTTTTTTTTTTAGAGGGGACAGATCATAACATGGCATTAACCCTTGCTATGCTGTCGCTCATAGTACTTAAAGGCACAGCATGGTCTGAAACACATGGCCATTCTGTGCCTTCTAGTACTATCTGCGTCTGCATGATAATGGTTAGAAGGATCGACAGCAATTTTTGGAAGGACAATCACTGTGCACAGCTATTTCTTCTTTGAAAATTCGATCAACATCGACGGCAATTATGAATCGACAGAAAAAAGCGTGGCATTTACTAATACTAGTAAATGCCGTGATTTAAAAAAAAAAAAAGCTGCAAAATCGATGCAAAGTCTGTCAATTCATAATCGCAGCCAAAAATTGACCTTAGTAAATGAGGCCCGTAGAACCTGTATCTGGGGTCAATAAAATAAGAATGGAAGTTGCTCAATCAATTTATAGGTATATGTTAAACAGGTGCGTGAAAGGCAGGGGTTAATCTGCTTGCCACAGAAACAAAAGGAAAAAATGGCCCCAGCACACTGCCATAAACCAGTAACAAACTCTACTGTTCTATCTGTAAAATAAAACACAGAAATGGTCGTTACACATATTTGATCAAATATGGGATAAGCCACCAGCCACCGTCAAGGGCTTTCTGTATACGGTGGTCCTAACTCTAAAATTGAGAGTTCCAATGTTGGGTCCCATATATATGTTTTAAATTGAGAGCCAACTTACCTAGGAGACCTGGGGTCAATATCCTGCACCTGCCATTACCTTAATTTGTCTATACCTGAAAACTGTATTACATTTATATCTATTGCTTCCTGTAAAATAAAAATTATATATATATCACGGACTGACTTGGTTGGGTATCTGCTATGGGTTCCCAGGGAGGTGATAGTGATTCAGTGAAGTATTGGAAGCTATAGGGTTTATGGATGATCTGCTCATGTGTTAGTGGCCAAAGGATTTTGGAAATACAAGACAAGGCTTGACTTGGTCTAGACAAGCTGGGCTGGTTAGGCTGGACAAGATAGGCAGGCTTTACTTGTATTGGACAAAACACCACTGGACCAGACTGAGTTGAACGGCTTGACTGGACTGAACAAGGAAAGACTTGACTGAACTGGACTTGACCAGGACTGGATTTGGACTTGACAAGCTGGAATGGACTGGACTTGACCAGGAATGGATTTGGACTTGACAAGCTTGACTGGACTGGACTTGACCAGGACTGGATATGGACTTGACAAGCTTGACTGGACTGGACTTGGCCAGGACGGGATTTGGACTTGACTGGACCAGGACTGGACTGAACTTGACCTTAACTGGACCAGGACTGGACTGGACTGGACCAGAACTGGACTGGATTTGACTTGACCTGGACTGGACCAGGACTTCACTGGATTTGACTTGACTTGGACTGGACCAGGACTGGACTTGACCTGGACTGGATCAGGGTGGACTGGACTTGAACTGGATCAGGACTAGGCATGAACTGGATCAGGACTAGACATGAACTGGATCAGGACTAGGCATTAACTGGATCAGCAGAGGAAACAGTAGCAGCGCAACACTACAGCAACCAGGCACCTTGAAAGACCAAGTAGTTCTGGCAATGTGATCCAGGTTTAAATTGTGAGCCCTGGTCCTGGATTGGATGGTTAGATCATGTGATCCCCTGGCTTGATTCCGGTTAGCTGCCACAAATCATGTGATTGGATCCAATATTGCGGCGCCCAGGCACCGGAGATGACCAGTTACTACTGCTAGTGGCACCTCCTTGTGGACACAGAACAGGTGTGCCTAGAGAGAACTCTGCAAGCGGTAATTTCCTTGTTTTATGACAATATAAAGCTTACAAATGACTGGGATAGGAAAGGGAGTTGCCAAAATGAAACAATTTCTAGCCCCCCACTCAAAATATTCTACTAAGGGTCACATCCGTTGAGTGTTTGCAGCAAAGTCTGTTTTAACTACTAGCGACTCCAGTAAACATCAGGGGCCAGAATTATTAAGGAGCGAGATAACTTGCCCCTAAAAATCGTGGGACATTGCCGCAGTTTGCCGGCAATTTTCAATCTCCCGCGATATATGGTGAATTTTAAAGGGTTTATTCACCGCAATTAAGCTTGTAATCACGGAAAATTAACTCTTTCAAATCGCCATACATCACAGGAGATTAATAATATAATTTTTGTAAAATTGAAAATTGAAAAAAAAAAACCTCTCACAATACTTAAAACGGCTGCCGCGGCATGCAATTGACCCTTAGCATGCTGCGGCATTTAGTATTATAAGGCACACTCTCTTGCATCATAAGGTATAAATAGGGTCCCAGTTAAACACCCCAATTAAGCACAAAAAAGTTAGTACTCATCTCAAAAAGTCTGGTTCTGATATAGCGTTTTTACAAGAAACGCTTTGGAGGGAGGGGGGAGGAGGGACTTTGAAGGATTCTTGGATAGGGGAATGCCTTTCGGCTCCATTTCATATCAAAGCTAGAGGAGTGGCCATAGTCTGTCACGTTCAAGGATTGTTTGGGATCGGTTCTGGGTTTCAGAGATGGAGACAACAGTGTTGGGTTAAAATGGAATTGAGCAGGTTTAATAATAGATGGGTGCATACAGAAGTAACGGTATCTGAGAGTCCCAGATGAGACAATGGTATGAGTCCAAGTAACAGTTCGTCAGAAGCGATACTGTCCAACAGATGTTAGTCCAGGCAGGGATACCGGCAGGCCGGGGAAAGTACAGGATCCGTATGGTAGGAGGTGGAGTTGAGGGTAGCCGTAGTAGCAGCGATGAAAGAGGTGGATGGCAGAGTAGTAGTCAGCGGAACCGGAGTAGACGGAACTGGCAACAGCTGAGGTGGATCAACTGGAAGCGCAGGACTTGAACTCCGG
>WWET01002904.1:97723-118108 GCA_011038615.1 Limnodynastes dumerilii | reverse complement strand
TTTTTTACCAAGTGGGCCAGTTTTTCTTCAGTTTGTGCCTTTGCTGCTCTGATAACCTGACGCTTCTTAGATCAGGGTTGCTAACTCTCCTGGAAGAGCCGGCAAAACTCTCGCAAGCCCCACCAGCCATCAGTTACTACACTAATCCCTAGCGTTACTATCATCAAGCCCCACCCATCCCCTGAAATGCTAGAGATTACAGGAGTGATTGACAGGGGGTGGGGCTAAATTACGTGATTTGCATAAATTGCATCATTAAGCCCCACCCCTTGCAGAAATCTATGGCTTCCCTCTGGGTTCTCCCGGAGGGAAGTTCTAAAAAGTTGGCAACCCTGTCTTAGGTGCATATTATTCCGAACTGAGCCACTGCGCTTGAGTATTCATATAGACTACGCAATTTGCATAGGGGGTTCCGTCCATCCTTTAGAGACCGCACGCAGTTTTTAAGGTAAGAGGGGACTTGCCGCGGGTTAGTTCCGTAAAGTGGGTGGGGGATGTAAATTAGGCTGGGAGGGAGGGCTGGGGAATCTATGGGGTTGATCCAGACTAACGCGGATGCGCTGTGCGTATTAACGCACAGCGTAATAGGCATGCACTCCCCCTGAGACACCCCCGGTCCGGCTGTAATTTCACTCTGTTACGCCGGCTGAAGGCTACTCTAACTTCAGCCGGCGTAACAGGAGTGTAATTACGCGCCGGACCTGAGCGTAAGTACCTAACCCAGCCCTCCCGCCCTCACTAACTACGCAACAGTGAGGGACACCCGATTAAGAAAAATGAAAAACACTAACTACGCCGGGCAACATCAGCCCAGAGCATACGCAGATCGGCTAAACAACCGATCTTACGCATACGCCCGCCGTAACTATGGTGGCGGGCGTTAGTCTGGATCAGGCCCTATGTGCACATTTTCTCTCCTTAAGAGGGAAAATACGCACGTGTAGCGAAGGGTGCCCTATGGCTGTTAGGCACTTAAAAACGAGGGCGGGTGGGGAAGGTGAGAGGGGAATTACGGATCACGCATTTATGTGAATCCAGCCCAGAGAGTCTGCAAGGAGATCCGTTTGACAGGACGTTCCGTGGCATCCACGTGTCTAAACGGGGATGGGTTATAGGCATGCAGATGGGGCTGAGTTGGTTGGTGGTAAACAATAACATACAGATCTGCGTTCAGTCTGACACAAATTAGTGTGGAGTACTTAAGAATGGGTTATGGACACGCACGTCATCCAAAGTCTGCATGTGAGAGGGCCTTAGGCATGACCTGGGGACTGGTGTAGATAGAACTGAGCTCTGTGTGTGTCCATGTCCAGATCAGAGTCACCTGATCTGTGTTTGGTTGGGTAATTTACCAGCACTTTATACAGATTAGATGTCGGCACCTCCGCACACTCCGATACCACCATGCCATCTTTAAAAAGCAACTTCATTAGGGTACCAACATCCCGCGTTGCAGAGCGTAGCCCCAACTACGGTTACTATGGTAACCTCCTTTGTTAAAGAGAGAAAGAGTTTTCAAATATCAGTTAATTCATTAAAACCAGGTTAGTGACAGTTGGAAGCTCAGGAGCGGAGTATTGTGTACCTGGTGGAATGGGTCATGTTGGAGGGTCTGTTATAAGAATGCCTTATTCTATGATTTTGGATCAGAACAGTAGCATACTGCCCAACATTTTGGAGCCTGAAAACGGGACAAAAAAGTCCCGCCCCTGTCCATCCCAGGCTCCACCCCATCCCGTCCAAGCTCCACCCCCACTGTTATGCCGCACGGGGTAATAATTATAATAGTCTTCCTCCAGGGCCGTAACCTGGTATGTGTGCGATAGGGGTGGCCGACCACAGCGCAAAGCTTAATGGGGGCACCAGTGAGATAATATTTAGGTTAAATTGGCTTGGAATTCAGGGTCAGGGGGAACCATTTTTCCTTCTTGCCCAAAGGCGCTAAAATTACTAGTTATGGCTCTATGACCCTCCCCCACAGGAAGAAACGACCCGGCGCCCCTGTATTTTTCCCGTTACCGATATGACCTTCCAGATGGCGGCTGTAATCACACCACACAGGGACCGGTTTGTTGATAAAAGTGTTTTGTACTTTCATCTTTCAGATCTGTCAAGTTCCGCAGAGCAATTTGCAAAATAAATTCTCTTCTTCTATTACGGCGGCGGACGTTACGGGTCTCTTGCACAGTCTAAGCGATAATTGGGCGCTTTTTAATGCCAGCAGACATTACAAGTAATACATCTTTTGTGGAAAATGTTAGATCCTTGGATCATGGTGAATAATGTATATGCAACACGAATTCTCACTTGTAGGCGAGAGCAACAGGCTTCTAAAAAGAATGTCTCTGTCACAGTGCAGGTCAGACCATAAAATGATTAACACATAACAATACAGAGAGGCAGCCACCAGAACGTGTCCACCAGAGACAGGATCAGTCACCGGGCATAAAAACGCAATCTCAGGTCATGTCTGATGTCACACTCTGCCAGGGGGCATGTATGAAACCTCTCCCCCTCCGAGCCTGGATTTTCGGGGTGACATACAACACGTTAACCTTTAACCCTGGTGCTTTGTTATTCAGTATTTTGCAGATGGAGGCTGGGGGCAATAATGGGAGGCATGTACTGACATACAATGGGGGCAAATGGAGGCTGACAATTAGGGGCAGACACACTGGCATAGCATTTGGGCAGATGGAGGCAGGGGGCAGACATTGGAGGCAGGCACTGGCATACAATGGGCACTAGCGGACGTAGCTCTGGATCTGGCCCATAGTTTTTTTTAAGTGAAAGGGGGTGTGCCACAGTAGCCTCTGGGGATAATTAGGTAAAGCTCCTGGGAGAGGGCCCTTTTCTCCAGGAGACAATATAATATAATAATACTATTCCCGGACACTGTATTGTCACATACACAGTGCCCGGACCGCTGCACCCGGGCACTGTGTATGTGTTGCAATAGCAACACATACACAGAGCCTGGACGCAACGGTCCGGGCGCTGTGTTTTTGTACCGCTGACGCTGGGCACTCTGTGTCTGGCTGGATGCTGTGTGAGTGGGCATTCTGTGTCTGGCTGGATGCTGTGTGAGTGGGCATTCTGTGTCTGGCTGGATGCTGTGTGAGTGGGCACTCTGTGTCTGGCTGGATGCTGTGTGAGTGGGCACTCTGTGTCTGGCTGGATGCTGTGTGAGTGGGCACTCTGTGTCTGGCTGGATGCTGTGTGAGTGGGCACTCTGTGTCTGGCTGGATGCTGTGTGAGTGGGCACTCTGTGTCTGGCTGGATGCTGTGTGAGTGGGCACTCTGTGTCTGGCTGGATGCTGTGTGAGTGGGCACTCTGTGTCTGGCTGGATGCTGTGTGAGTGGGCACTCTGTGTCTGGCTGGATGCTGTGTGAGTGGGCACTCTGTGTCTGGCTGGATGCTGTGTGAGTGGGCACTCTGTGTCTGGCTGGATGCTGTGTGAGTGGGCACTCTGTGTCTGGCTGGATGCTGTGTGAGTGGGCACTCTGTGTCTGGCTGGATGCTGTGTGAGTGGGCACTCTGTGTCTGGCTGGATGCTGTGTGAGTGGGCACTCTGTGTCTGGCTGGATGCTGTGTGAGTGGGCACTCTGTGTCTGGCTGGATGCTGTGTGAGTGGGCACTCTGTGTCTGGCTGGATGCTGTGTGAGTGGGCACTCTGTGTCTGGCTGGATGCTGTGTGAGTGGGCACTCTGTGTCTGGCTGGATGCTGTGTGAGTGGGCACTCTGTGTCTGGCTGGATGCTGTGTGAGTGGGCACTCTGTGTCTGGCTGGATGCTGTGTGAGTGGGCACTCTGTGTCTGGCTGGATGCTGTGTGAGTGGGCACTCTGTGTCTGGCTGGATGCTGTGTGAGTGGGCACTCTGTGTCTGGCTGGATGCTGTGTGAGTGGGCACTCTGTGTCTGGCTGGATGCTGTGTGAGTGGGCACTCTGTGTCTGGCTGGATGCTGTGTGAGTGGGCACTCTGTGTCTGGCTGGATGCTGTGTGAGTGGGCACTCTGTGTCTGGCTGGATGCTGTGTGAGTGGGCACTCTGTGTCTGGCTGGATGCTGTGTGAGTGGGCACTCTGTGTCTGGCTGGATGCTGTGTGAGTGGGCACTCTGTGTCTGGCTGGATGCTGTGTGAGTGGGGACTCTGTGTCTGGCTGGATGCTGTGTGAGTGGGCTGTTTAATAACTATTACCCCTGTCCTTCTGTTGTCTGGTGGAGCACCTGCCCTTTATGTCCCTGCAGCCCTATGAGCCCTCGGTTCTTTGACTAACAGCAACAAACCTTAGTGTCAGAAAGTTTAGGAAAAGCCCAAGAAACCCTGTATGGTTTACACAAGAGACAGCAAGTACAGTGAAAGAAAAAAAGGATAGCCCTGAGGAATGATAGGTAAGCTCCGAATAAGGACGACAAGGAGCATCTTCCAAAGTTGAAGGAGGCTAAAAAGTTCATGAGTTTCAAAGTTCCAAACTGAGGAAAACATGACCCACTCCGTACAGAAGCCTTTTAGCTCTATAAATGAAAGGTGAAATGAAGTCGAATAAAAACGGAACTTTGTATCTTTTCAATAAGCAAATAAATAACAGGTTTTTTTAATGCATTGTAAAAGAGATAAGTGAGTTGGCCTTGAAAGCTGCGCTGAATGGAAGTAACGTATGTCATCCATTGATATAACCCTATATAATAAAGGTAACATCCGCACTGGAACAAATAGAGAGCGGAGTGATGTCACGGAACACATTGTATATTCTCATATCCCAGCAAGATTCCGCTCGTCTCTTATAAAGCATCTTGTTTCCTAGCAACCGAGAGAGAGGAGAGATGACACAAGTCACTTGTTGGGGGTTTTCTTTTTACCCACTGCCCGTTCTATCAGCAGGCCCATCAGCCCTCCTATCTATTTACAGAGACGGCGAGTTATTGAAATGAGCTGGCAGGGGCACGCTCCGAGTTTATCTAATGTCGGGAGATCTCGGAGCGCCTCACAGTCATTTAATGATATACAAAATAAATTGGGTCAGTTCACAGAAAAATCTGTCTCTCGCTCGTGTCCTGAGCTAGCCTAATAGAGTTTATATATGAAGCTATAGAGGGCCTCGTGCTGCGATTTTTTTATTGCTGTGTGTCGCAGTTTCTAGCATTGTGCGTGCCGATAAAAAAATAGGAGCATGCAAATGCAGCCCCCCTTCCCAGCTCGTTGCGAGTCCCCCCCTTTCTTTTCGACTCTCCCTATTTCGAATGCGAGGATTTTCAGAATTTTTTGTTATGAATGGATGAGTATGCGATTCACATACGCACCCATTATTTTTCGGCTGCGGGGACGACGACGACTTAGAGTTAGGCTGCGGGGAGGGAGACTTAGGGTTAAGGAGTGGGGTTCCTAACCTTTCGGAGCACCGTGTTCTTGAGGCATAAGCAATCGATATCCCAGCCAGTTCGGAACTGGCTGGGGGCAAACGGCCCTATAGTAATAGGGCCATTCGCAATGGGGACCCACACTCTTCCTATTTACACAGGACTGCTGTCCCAATTTGCATCCCGCAAAAAAGAGGGGATTTATGAGAAAATTTGTTTTTGCCCAAATATGGTCATTTGTGGGTGGGACTTATTTTGCCCGGCTTTTGGCAGCTATGCAAAGGGGTGGCATTTTGGGACAGGAAGGGGGCGTGGGGGCGATTCCATCATTGGACCACATACAATAAGGGCGTGTTTACACAAACCTGATCCCATAGCGTGGGGGTTATTGAACTGCCCCGCATAAACGTAACTCAGCGAATGGTGCGCTAATTCTGCATCTGTTATGGGAGTATTTCGTTCGCCGAGGCTCAGCTTAATTATGGGACTGAAACATCAGTCCATGGGACTACGATAGTGAAATAGTTAAGGGGACCATGTCGTTGCATTCGGCATTACATTTGCCGGTTACTCCGGCTCCAGGCAGTTAGGCGCAGTAATGAGACTCATATTACTCCTAAATGCAAAAATGAGATTTTGTGTTGTGGAACGAGCTATTAAACTGAGCTTTTATTGATGCAGAGTGTGCAAGATGACTATTCCAGCCTAATAACTGCATTGTGAAAATCCTTCCCGCAGTCCTGGGAATCAGTGACTGGTCGATATATTACAAGGTAAATATGCATTAAATAATAAATGGTCATCTCCTTTTCCATATGAAGCAAAGTCGTTTACTTCTTTATCCTCCATTCCAGGAGAAATAAGAGATGTAGGCTGGGGCGGGGCTTACAGGCTTGATTTATGCAAATCACACCCCCTGCATAACCAAAGCTGCTAATTATAGGGTTACTAAGGATGGGGTGGGACTTGATGTCTGTAAGCCCCACCCCTCCATCCTTAAATAACGCATGAGGCTTGAGGAATTTGCATTAAATCACATGCATCCAATCTCCAGCGACTTTTACTAACACAACTTTAGTAAATTCGGCCCCAAGAAAAATGTGGTAGCTACTGTACTATATCACCTGAAAGCAGTCCACAATAGGGATTTATATTTATAAATAAATCTCCAAAAAGACGCACATTATTTCCCTTTCTGCAGAGCCTGAGGTGTATTATTCAGGGTAGTCTTGCTAATTGCGTTGCAGTAATTACTGCACTTGACTCGCAGATGGTATCTTCTGGAAGCTGCGGGTTCCTGGTATTATTCCTATTGTACAGAATTTTTTTTTTCATTCAGTTTTACGCAGAACATTTTCTCGACTGTTTGAAAGTTTGTCGAAATTATAGCTGACTCTAGAGATTAATTTAGAAGCAAAATTTCAAAGCTTTGACAGTACTTTTCAGTTTAATTAACTATTTTTCCTATCAGGGCTTTTACTTTTTAATTAAAGAGAGGAAGTGGCTGTTTTTCCTGTAAGGGAATCAAATGATGTTTTTAAAAGATGTTCACATATTCAATACCAACCAGAACAATGCTGGCTCAAATCTAATGACATGAAATAGATGCCGGTAACATTAATTAGTCTTTAATATGGAACAGGCCGATATTCAGAAACTAGCTGTCTATTAGTTCCCAACCTTTAAAATGATAACATCGAGACAAAAAATGCCAGGATTCACCCAAAACTCGGAAAGTTATTTGCATCTGAGACAGATTCCGGAGTACCATAAGCAAGGAACCGGGAGTTGGACATGGGTAATGGAGTACAGGAACACACAACAAGAAATGCTGGAACAGATATAATGTAGAACACTGGAGAAGCACAACACGGGGTAAACCTAGTGAGCCTGATACTCTGGTAATGAAAGGAGGACTGGCGTACACTCTGCTGATTAGAGCTGGTTGCACCTGTGTAGTAACCTAAGAGCTGAGGATAAAGTCTGCTAGACATCAGCAGACTAATCAGTAATCAGCAGCAGATTGCATAGAACAGGTATGGAAGCAAATATATGAACTGTGATAAGTTTCATATCAGCTCCACCTTTTGTAAGGTTCACAAATCAGAATAGTTGGGAGGTAGGTCTTGAATTAAGAACAATTGCACACAAGTAAGTCCATTTGTATGGGATGGGATGGGTACGTGTGTAATACCAAAGTCTGTGCGTGTGAGGGGAGTAAAGTCTACCCTACCTTAAATTTTACGCACCCTCCCCTAAGTAAAATGGAGCGTGTGCATATTGGGGAATCATACATAAGGGCTTAACCAAACTCTTACTGTGCGATATACATCCACCTTATTGCCCACCGTGCATGCAGATGTGACCACATACATCATTACACTCCATGGCACTTCTTAAGCAATCCAGACTTAATAATGACAGCCAATTTACGCATGCAGCATGCCTAAATCTGGCTGTGGGAAAACGCAACTCTGACTGTGCGTAAGTTGTACATAACTCTATACGATAGGGTGTGACATTAGGGTCTGGATCAGGCCCATAGAGAGTAAAGCTAATTATAGACTGTTAAATAAGGCATTAAAGTCTGTTTACTCACCATCTGGTTGTAATCGGGACTCCTGCTGAGCATGATCAATAGAGCTGACGTCACCCATTCATACACACAGTGGTTGCTTCCAGACTGCAACCTGTATTACTAACTTCAGCGGAAGCTCCCACTGTGTGTATGAATGGGTGACTTCAGCTCTATTGATGGTGCTCAGCAGGTGTCCCGATTACAACTAAATGGTGAGTAAACACGCTTTTATTATTCTCAAAATGTCCCTATCCCCTTTTCTCAGAGAGTGGGTCCGCTATACACGGCATTTCACCACATGTATGGCAGGCTTTTCCTGTTTTGGTGAAAAGGTGTATCTGGTCACATCTGTATGCCGCCGGAGGCCGTTCTGCATTGGAATGATGCAGAAAGCAGCCCGTGGGCATGTGGAGTAACAACGCGGTGCATAATGATACATTCACCTTCTCGTTATTAACCGATCCCGCGCGTTTTCCGTTAAGGTTGCTGCCTTTTATGTGGCATGTCGCTAATGGCATGCTGTGACACTTCCCCAAAAGGTTGTCAAGTATGATAAAGATTTTAATCAGCATTGTGCTAAAAATGATTGATATCCCCATGAGACCGAGGATTTCACATGAGTAACTAGGAGAATGCTAGAGTTAAATTCTTCCCTGACTCAATTACTCTAATGCAGTAAAAGTGTCTGTCATTCCCAACTGCTCTCACTCCTATAATGTGGTTCAATTACTGCTCTTTCATATACAGCCCTTGTACCCTCCTCGTGTGTAATGATCATGCTCTATGGCACTGTGTTAAGTGGAAACACACAAAAAAAATGTAGTTTTACAGATATTTCAGGTATTTTTAAGTGAACTCTGTAAAAACTGAGATATTTCTTATGGATCAGACAGTAGACTCGTCCTATTGTTTTGCTCAGTCGTACTTATGTTTGCCACATATTCAGTCTCTTCTCTAGGAGGTTCAGTAGAGGAAACATGTTTTCATGTACAAACCACAGGATGCCATGGAGCAGAAAAGAGAACTGAGATATGATAGAAGAGGAATAATCAGGTACAGGAACGAGAGGGGGATGTGATAAAAGGTATATAACCAGTTACAGGAGGGAAAGGGGGATGTGATAGAAGGGATATAACCAGGTACAGGAGGGAGAAGGGGATATGATAGAAGGGATATAACCAGGTACAGGAGGGAGAGGGGGATGTGATAAAAGGGATATAACCAGGTACAGGAGGGAGAGGGGGATATAATAGAAGGAATATAACCAGGTACAGGAGGGAGAGGGGGATATGATAGAAGGGATATAACCAGGTACAGGAGGGAGAGGGGGATATGATAGAAGGATATAACCAGGTACAGGAGGGAGAGAGGGATATGATAGAAGGGATATAACCAGGTACAGGAGAGAGAGGGGGATATGATAGAAGGGGTATAACCAGGTACAGGAGGGAGAGGGGGATATGATAGAAGGGATATAACCATGTACAGGAGGGAGTATGAAGTCATTATGGTATATGGGTCAAGTGGTTGCTATCTGCTGTCATCTTGCCCATTCCTTATCATTCACTGCATCTGTCAACATTATAATCTGATCTACGGATAACTACAAACACTTAAAGAACCCGGAATGAATGCGAGCTCCGCACCGTCTTCCCATTCTGCATCTGGCTCATATGGAGATCGGCGGATAAAGGAAACAAGTGGTGTTTGAATAAGCGTTATGCATGTGAGCGCCGAAACAGCAGGGGGCGGGTAATTACCAGCGCTGGAGCGTTTATACTGTAATGTGCTGTGTACATAATCAGCATCATAACAAATTAGAAGAAGATCATTGCCTGTCAGCCTTCTGCCTACATGACAGCACAGCAACCAGCAAAACACTCCTAGAGCTGCCCCTATGGTCAGGCTGGGGGGGGTCTTAATGTTTGAAAGGGGGGGGAGAGATGGGGCAAGAACCGGCTATAAAATGTAAGTTGAGGCTGTCAGATAATCATCTTGCTTGTAGCTGAGGGAGTTTCTTACTGAGATGTCTGTGTTTCCTGGTAATCAAGGGTCATTAGCCGCGATGAGTGATAATTAGCAGACCTGTTCTAAGTCCTCTGACCAGCATTGATTGGAGTCTTCGGGGATGGCTGCATTAATCAACGTCCATGTGGGAGGACAGTCTGCGAGAGCGGCCATTAACACAGGGACAGTTTTATATCCTCGGCTCGGTGTGAGCCTTCGATGTAAAGATCACATTCTTATAAACGTTCCCATAGAACACAATGCACAGACATAGGGCCTGATCCAGAACAACGCTTCGGAGCGAATTTACGCGTGGCAGAGACGTAAAATCGCCCTTTTGTACGCACTGCGCATGCGCACCATATAAAATACGCACATTAACGTAGCGTAATTGTGAACGTATGGGCCATTCACGTATGTGTCACGTGTGGGCGTGACAATTTTACGTTAGTCGAAAATACGTCTGAAATATGTGAAGTAGGCGGGGGGTTGTATGTAAAGTGTACAGTGTGGGCGTGCTTAGCTGCGTAAATTCGTTCAGCCCATACGTACGTGTCGTATGACTGCGGTTACGTTGGAAACAGTTAAGGTAGGGTTTGGAAAGCGTATCTTGACAAAATACGTCCGTGCAAGGGGTGTGCCGAGGGGAGTGTAGCGAATTTACGAGCACGAAAATACGCTCCGCGAATTAACGTACGGCAAACGTAGTTTTGGATCTACCCCATAGTCATTAGCAAAGTCCCGGTTAGCATGACTTCAGTGCCACTGTCATGGCTGGTGTGTAGACAGGTGGCGGTACTGCACATGCTCAGTACATGTATGGATGTGGGTTGGCCACGTGGATGATCTGTCCTCCGAAAGATCACTTTATGGCAATGACGGGCTTACTGCTGTCAGTTTTCGTCAGTCTGTCCTTAGAAGACATGGCTCCCGCGATAGCATGGTCCTCGAAGACCCCAACGACAGGTAGGTTTTCTTTTCTTATCTGTCATTTTCTTATCCCTACACTAACCATCAACAGTTTCCTAACGGGTTTCCCTAACTACACCGGGCAACACCTGCCCGGCACATGCGCAGATCGGCAAAACTACCGATCTTACGCATACGGCCGCCGTAACCACGGCGGCGGCCGTAGTTCAGGATCAGCCCCATAATGTTATATAATGTCTGTAAGGAGCCCTGGACCTCTCTTTTTTTTCCCTGTAAATTTAAACACGTCCCCCCCTTGAGCTCACACCCATCACTCCGTCATAGAGCATACCGGAAAAAATGTTCTCTGGATCTCACGGATTCAGACACGCACCAAGATAGTGGAGTGTGAACCTGCACAAATGGAAAAAACGGTCAATAAAAGCCTGTTTTTTGTGCGTCTTGCTCCGATTTAAAATTTTGACAGATGTCTCTATTTGTTTTTCTTATTCGAAGTCAACACTGCATAGAAAATAAACTGTTACTCTACAAGACGCACCCGGAACAAATCTCTTTCCATAAAATAATCCTTTGACCACTAATTTCCCGGTGTTGTATAAACCCACAACACAGACGCGATTACAACAGTAGCCCTGTTTCTAAACGCTGACAACAATTACTAACATCACTTCATCTGTAACAATATAAAATGTTTATTCAGATCAAAGGAGAGCAGGCAATTAATGTGGTGTGTTGGATGTGATTTGTGAACAAACAAGGAGACTATTTCTCAGCTGATTAGAAGAAGAAAGGGAGGGAGGGGACCTATTGGGGACAAGCTTTTACATTTGGTGGAAAAAAAAATCTACTGGTAAAAGAAAAGACTGTTAGCGGTAAGCCGGGAAATGTCACCGGCTGAGGTCAAGGACTCCTGGATGCCGTCATTGGAAGAAAGAAAAACAGATAATAAAAGCATTTGTTAACCCGTCAGAAACAGAAAAGTGTCTTTATTTTTACCATCTCTTAGATGCTGGATTCATGGCTTGGACGTTAGCGCCAAATCGTTATATCATTTCTTGTATTGCACGATCGGCGCACCTGAAGTTTGTTGGTCTAACATACCTGGGGATACCTGACAGTGCATGCTGGGAGTTGTAGTTTCAGAGCGACGAGAGAGCCACAGGTTGGCCAGGCCTAAACTAATATGTATATGCCACCTGGTGGGGGGTCACTATTACACTCCATGTAAACCTTGTGTGGCATAAATACAGTGCCACCTGGCCTGCATTGGGGGAAATTAGTAACACCAATATGTATCAAACAGAGGTGATTCGCCAATGTGAACGGCGCTTTTTTGAAAAGGTCGTTTTTGACCGCACATTACCGAGGGCGGAGCTGTACCGAAACTTCCTGAACGCCGCAGACAGGATAGCGCCGATCCCCATTTCCCCAACCTCAACTCTTATTCTAATTCTCACCTTAACCTGTTAATAAATAAATAACGAAGGCCCGCATTCAGAGTGCCGGACGTATAACATATACATCCGGTGTTTAGCGATTTTGACTATAATTTTTTTAACGTAATCTACGTATCTTTTTCTTACGTAGATTGTGTAAATGCGGTCTTTCATGCGCAGTAGTAAAAATCGCTAAACACCGGCTGATATATTATACGTCCGGTACTCTGAATACGGGACAATGGGCCTGATCCAGAACTACGCTTCGAAGCGATTTTACGCGTGGCGGAGACGTAAAATCGCAGTTTAGAACGCACTGCGCATGCGCACCATAGAAAATACGCACATTCACGTAGCGTAATTGTGAACGTATGGGAAATTCACGTATGTGTCATGTAAATACTTACGTGTGGGCGTGCCAATTTTACGTGAGACAACAATACGTTCGATTTACGTGAAGTAGGTGGAGGTTTGTATGTAAAGTGTACAGTATGGGTGTGGTAAGCGGCGTACGTTCACGTAGTCTATACGTCCGTTAGCGGACGTACACTGTTACGTGAGAAAAAGTTAAGGTAGGGTTTGTGTAACGAATTTATGTGCACGAAAATACGCTCCGCGAATAAACGTACAGCAAACGTAGTTTTGAATCTACCCCAAATGTCGTTAAACGCCATTTGCGCCACTAGCTGGACCTTTGCCGCTTCTGATCGTAGCGTTCCTATCTTCCACGGTCTGACCCCATTTCCCCTTATCCTCCATCTCCTCTCTCTGCTGCTGCTTCTCCTTCCCTTTTGTTTCTTCATTGAACTGTGCGACTGTAACAAATGAATTCTGTTTCCCGCTGACTTTCTTACTTGCAATGAAAGGACACTCAAATGACAATCAGGAATTGATTAGCGCTGGGCTGTGCTTCATTTTCCAGCACAGACAGCGATCATTTCTGGAACTGCCTCGCATGGCCTGGAGTATTTTAGAGTGTCCCTTGCCCGTGACCTCCAAGACGCCCTGGACCGGCTGATGTCCTATTTTACTTACCCAGATATTTAGAATTGCCTTTTGACATATTATAGGGAATGCTCATTGATGTGATTCATTTCTATGGGCGGTATTCACAGATCCGTTAGTTAAAGGAACACAATTATACGCACGTATAATTTTCGGTGACTTACGCCTCCATAGGGCACCCTTATCTCTACGTCTGCAACCAGACCTATGTCCATCCGCACGTATGTCCCCAAGTGCGATTCACACATACGCGCCTAATGGACTTCCGTGTGTAAATACAACGTAAAAAGCGTAAGTAAAGTTACTACGCATACGCAGTTACTCCGATCCTAAAAATACGCACGGAACTCCGCGCAAAAACGGATCTGTGAATACGGCCCTATATTTCTAAAACAATGTAGCAGAGGGAGTGGGTGAAAAGCAGGACCAATCACACATTAAGAGCCACAGTCACATGCTATAGTGAGCTGAGACGTTTGGGAACACCCCTCTGAGCCACAAGAAGATAAACGGCAAATGGCAGAGTGCCCACATGTAATAAGAAGACGTGATACATAATATCAGTGCTGACAGGAGGAAAGGGGAGATTGTTAACTACATGACTAAAAAATCTGCTTGCACCACTGTTAAATATCCTTTAGTCAGGGTTCCCAGAGGGAAGCCATAGATGCATACAAGGGGCAGGGCTTAACGGCACGATTTATGCAAATCGCGTCATTAAGCCCCGCCCATTGACTATCGATTACCCCTTTCAGGGTTTCAAAGGGATGGGGGTGGTGCTTGTTGATGCCATTTGCATATTCAAGTCCCTCCCTGTCACTAGCAACACTAGTAAACTAGTGTGGCCGGGCAGGGGGGCACACCTGTTGTTTAATGGAAACCACAAGCCACAAGTCACTTGTGGGAGATTTGCCGGCTCTCCCGGGATACCAGAAGAACTGCCCGAATTTCGTGAGTCTCCCGGACATTACGGGAGATTCGGCAACTATGCCTTTAGTTTTATCTCCAATATGTGATCAAGAGGATATGAATTTCCTGACAGACACCAGATCATCGCCATTATTCTGGCTCCAGATCGCAGGACGTTAGACTGCAAAACATTCGGCTCTTGTGTCCTTCTACATTGTAGACTATGCAGCAAAGGACTTCCAGCCACCAAATCTATTACATGACATGAAATGTTGTTAGACATGCTGCCTGATCCAATCTGACCGGCAAATAAAATAGGTCAGCCTCATAATGAATGTAATAAAATACCCATCATCATAGGAGACGCTTTAATGTCCCTTCCTCCTGACTGAAGTCATCATCTGGGATGCAGTTAATTAGTCAAGATAATCATTAATTGTTCGATGCAAGTCAGGCTCCAGATATATATTTTCTGGTGAAAAAAAAGTTGCAAGATGTTAATGGGATTTTGGTTTAATAATTTAAATGGATTATTTAGTGCTTGGATAGAGAAGTAATTATCGCCTTCTCGTGAACGGATAGTAAATAGGTCATTCTCCCGAGAGGGGAAATACGACGTAAAAATAATTTGTTGCAAATACATTTGCCCATTATTTAATATTGTATGTAGTGATCTGACCTTGCTATAAACCTTTCCACTCCACAAACTCACTTCTGCCTTTTACATTCTGAATAGGCCACTGCTGGGGACTGATTCAAGTAATATTATTGACAACGGCTACTGGTTAGCATATACTACAGGGGAGGAACTACCATTGGTGCAACAGGTGCAGCAGCGCTGGGGCCCATATTGATACAAGGGCCCACAGCCGTCAGCATAGTTTTTGAACCTAGGCCCACAACTCGCTAGCTCCGCCTCTGATTAACTAAGTGCCCGTGAACAGGACAGTCTATAATAATCCATAGTGGCCAACTCTACCTCAGGGTTGCTGACTTTTGCCAGCTTCCCTCCGGGGGATCCTGGTGATGCATGCAGGGGGCTGAGCTTAATGACGCAATTTATGCAAATCACATCATTAAGCCCCACCCCCTGTCTAATACTTACTCGGTTTTATTTGTAATACACTTCGGGATGGGGCATGATGGTGCAAATTGCGTCATCAAGTCCCATCCTGTCGCTAGCAACACTAGTATACTAGTGTTGCCAGGCAGGGGGCAGGACTTGAGGCCGTGGTTTCCATCTTGCGGGAGATTTGCCGGCTCTCCCGGAATACCGGGAGAACTGCCCGAATTTCAGGAGTCTCCCGGACATTCCGGGAGAGTTGGCAACCCTGCTCTACCTAAATATCAGGGAGACTCCCAGAAGAATGGGATATATCTCTGTCTCCCTAAAGAGTGGAAAGAATAGATGATACCCCTGACTCCCTGAAGAGTGGGTGATCTCCCTGTCCCCCTGAAGAGTTTGGCAATATTCCTGATGCTGATTAACTTCCAGAAGTCATCGTGGTATGATGACAGAATTTAGATATTGTGTCCTATTTCCCTGCATTGAGGCCAATGGAGGCGGCCATTTTCATGGAGACCAAGATGTCATGAAAGGCTGGCCGTTATCTAAGACAACATGACTTCAGTAATGGAGACAGAAATGAGAAATACACTTTGGTCTCTTGTTAATCAGTTGCAGCGTCACCTTTTTGTATCTTTTCTATAAAGATGAAGAATCAACGGAACCTCCACAATAACACTGAAAGTATTTATTCACTGATAATTTAACAATCAATGAATGCTGATGCCGACATTTTTATTGAGAAACTTTTCCTTGCAGCGTTAGACACACCCATGGGCGGAGTTATTTGCAGGACACACCCTTTTGCTGATACGAGAAACACCCCTTTGGTGCAGCACTTGACTAGTGCTATCATCATCTCCCCGATATTAATTAGCAATAAAATGGCTGTTTGCAACCCGCCGAGGGAAAGGATTCCACAATGGAATATTGGAATAATATAATGTTCTGCGCTGTCGCTGGTAATGTTCTGCGCTGTCGCTGGTAATATTCTGCGCTGTCGCTGGTAATATTCTGCAGCGGCAGACCAGGCAGTGTCTGCATGCACTATCAATATCTGCGTGCACTGTCTGTAAGTTGTTAGCTGTGTGGTGCTACATCCTGCATGAACACTAGACTTCAGACTGAGAACGCCGCAATGCGGAGGAGAGAACAGAGGTAAAAAGGTAAGTGACGCAGGCAGGGCCGCCATCAAGGGGGGACAGCCGGGACTATTGTCCCGGGACCGGACCTGATGAGGGCCCTTGCTGCGGGAGAGCTGAACCAGGCTGCACAGGAAGTGGAGGACTTCCCTGTGCATCGGCCCCCTGTGAATTATAGCTGCAGATCTGTGGCACTCCACCTATATGTCACATCACAACATGTTACAGGCGTGGATCGCGGCGACCAGTGTCCCCACAATTTATGGTGGCGGACTTGAATGTAACTGACTATTATAGGTAACACAGCCTTTTCCATTGTATCAGAACACCCACAGTGCAGTGGCAGGGTTATGTCACAGCCACTAAAGGAACCAAGGACCCCATAGGGCCGCAGGGCCATAAACAGCAGGCAGGTGACCCAGTCAGGCATTCAGCAGACAGGGAGTTAAGCTGTAGGGTGGGTTAGTTAGTTAGGTTTGGGCTGGGGGTGGGCTTTAGGTGTAGAGGGAGTTAGGTAGTTTATATATAGGACCAGTAGAGGGGGAGTGGGGCACTTGGTGCTGGAGATTCACCCCCCTCCCTCCCTTTAAAGTGTAAGATTTTGTGTTATTAATTTTTTCCTTTCAGACGGAGCATGGTGCGGCGGCAGCAGTGGAGGGCGCAGCAAATAAGGCTGGCGCAGGTGGCTTATTTCTTGGGGGGAGTGGGCTGAGTGCTGATCTTACAGCAACACAACCATAGGGCGAGGGCACCAGAACCGTCACGGTCAGGCCCTACTAGGAACAGGTTGAGTGTCTTGCTGGAGGATCAACCAGGGGGGCGCCAAGGTCAAGGTGGTGGATGTCTGTGGAAGTTACATTTGCTGAGCCTCCCACTTGCTATTGGGCCACCTACGTACTTTAGACTGGCGTGACTAGAGCCAGCCAGTTAGGTTAATCACTCATTTCAATTTCAATTCGGCCCAATTAAATAAATACTGTGTTCCCTTTTTAAACCCAGCTATCGGTGTCTGTCTCTTTATTTCATTAAGGTGTGTCTGGCTGCCTGGTGTGTGCTTGGGGTGCTATGCCATTTGCTGTTTATAACTATCAACAATAGGCACCCTTTATACAAATTACAAAGCGTGTTACACCTACGTTTAAGTACCTATAGTAGTATAAAGTGATAGCTTAAGGGGGTAACTTAAAAATATATATTTTTGTGATGTATTAATTTCTTTATAAAAAGAAATGCTTAAAAAGCAGCGCTTCTTCATCAGACACATTTCTCATAAAAACAATCATATTCCTATTAATGGTGACAGCTACATCCTGAAGTTGAGGCAGAATGTTAAACCATCTGGTAGAATATGATATTCATATGATTTATATGTACAACTACAGCTTCTTCTTCCCAAACATATGTTTAAGTCCTGAATTACAAATTTCATAACATGTACTTCCGGTGTTTTGTGATTTTTACTACTGCGCATGCGTCGTAAATTATTTACGTAATCTATGTATCTTTTCCTTACGTAGATTGTGTATATGCGGTTTTAAAGACCGCATATACGCAATCTACGTAAGGAAAAGTTACGTAGATTATGTAAATAATTTACTATGCATGCGCAGTAGTAAAAATCGCAAAACACCGGACATATATGTTATACGTCAAGTACTCTGCATATGGCCCGTAGTCTTTCTTATCATATTTACAATATTTGTCAAAATTCAGATTTGTTTGACTTTAATTGAATTACTTTTGATCTTTTTCTTAAATAAAAAATGAACACTTTGCACCTTCCCAGTGGGAGTCCCCACTACGATGGCTGTCTTTCTGAAGTAGAGATTACTAGTAGAGACAGCAGAGTGTTCATTTTCGGCTGTATTTGGAATAGCAGCCATGTTAGATTTTTTTGTGTGAATTGGCATACTCACCCATTCCTTTCTTGGAAGCGCCACTGGACCCACCACAGAAGAGGTGAGTAACCTCTCTGAGGACTTAGTGTTAAGGGGAGGGTTAGGATTAGGCTCTGGGGAAGGGAGGGTTTGGGTTAGGGCTGTGGAAGGGGAGGGTTGAGGTTTAGGGTGAGGCGGGGGGGAAAGGAGGGTTAGGGTCAGGCTGTGGGGAAGGGAAGGTTAGGGTCAGGCTGTGGGGAAGGGAGGGTTAGGGTAAGGCTGTGGGGAAGGGAAGGTTTAGGGTCAGGCTGCGGGGAAAGGAGGGTTAGGGTCAGGCTGTGGAGAAGGGAAGGTTAGGGTCAGGCTGTGGGGAAGAGAAGGTTAGGGTCAGGCTGCGGGGAAAGGAGGGTTAGGGTCAAGCTGCGGGGAAAGGAGAGTTAGGGCCAGGCTGTGGGGAAGGGAGGGTTAAGGTCATGCTGTGGGGAAGAGAAGGTTAGGGGTAGGGTAATGGAAGGGGAGGGTTAGAATTAGAATTAGGGGAAAGGTTAAGGTAGTTTTTAGCCTTACTTTTCAGAGCACCAGTTTCGGTGCACCGGGGATTGATTGCTATGCCTCATCTAGGCATAAGCAATCGATATCTCAGCCGGGAGAGAATGGCTCTATCGCAATAGGGTCGTTCTTAGCGAGGATCCACACCCCCCCTATACACACAGGCATGCCTCGGGTCAACTCGGTACACCCCAAATTTGTATTAGTTGCATTTACCGCCATCCGAATCGCGTATCTCTAGTTTGAACAAATAAAAAACAACATAATAGACTGGATGGAGAAGTGGCTCCCGTCCGCGTGGCTTTCTATGTCTCTATCCTGAATAAATCTTTCATGTCATCCTCCTGTATTCCTCTCCATCCCGTGTCACGTAGAGAGGCTCATTATGTCTCTGTGTCGGAGGGATGCTTGATTACGGATAAATGACGTGGCAATGACAGAGGCTCGTCATCTCAGTAAATCCGTGTGCGAGGAAGACAGTTACGGCTCCTCTATCCCGTCTGGGTTGTGCCACCAACTGCAAACTCCCAAGATTTTATGGTTCACGGACGAAGCTGCTGTTGAGCAAGGTTGGAGCTAACGATCGCATCAGCCAGACTTGGCATCTTATCATTTATTTATTATTGCCAACAGATGGCTAGAAAGTGCCTCACAGCTCTTTGCCTTTCCTATAACTGAAGCCAGCTCTCAACGTGCCCGAATCGTCCTCCCATCTGTTCCCGTTCTGTCCACTTTGCACGAGGCCTGGTAGCCCTGCAGCCAAATCCCTGATCCAAAGACCCAAAAGCGCTTGTAAACTCCACAGTCTCTCCTGCCACTAGTAAACCGCGAAGCCCGAGCCTTCTGATTCATCTGTCTCTAATTAACAGGACTGCAGCGCTTGGCACGGTCGACCAGACGGTCCTTTAATATGAATGAAATGACCTTTTTTACTCAAATATGTTACATGTCTTGATGGTAAATCTGTTGCTTGTCTACCGATAAAGTCTTGGCCAAGACGAGAGAATATTTGCTCGGTGCTAAGACTGTTGAAACGGTGTCTCCCACATAAACTACATAAACATGTGTAGCTTGGAGCAGGGCGAGGGGGATACGATATCCGCTTTTACATAGATCAAGGGGGGTAACAAGGTACAGGAGGGTGCAATTTTTAAAAGAGAGATAATGTATTAGAACTTGAGGACATGTGTATAAACCAGGGCTGCTGATTTTTCATAGCCATAGATGTCTACAAGGGGGCGTGGCTTAATGACATGATTTAACGTGACGCAAATCGCAACCGAGGCCCGTGGGAGCCTTGTAATACCAGTACTATTGTGTAAAAAGCCTTGCTGCATATACAATGGCATAAGTTGAAAAAAACCCAAAAAAAACTTTGGCCTTGATCCAGAACAACGCTTGTGAGCGAATTTACGCGTGGCGGAGACGTAAAATCGCCTTTTTGTAAGTACTGCGCATGCGCACCATAGAAAATACGCTCAGTAGCGTAGCGTAATTGTGAACGTATGGGCCATCACGGTCACATAAA
>WWET01002904.1:73323-97477 GCA_011038615.1 Limnodynastes dumerilii | reverse complement strand
TACGTTCAAGGGGCGTGCCGAGGGGAGTGTATAGAATGTACGCACACGAAAATACGCCACGCGAATAAACGTACGGCAAACGTAGTTCTGGATCTACCCCTTTGTCCTGAGATTCTGATGTTTGGGACAGGTTGTATAGTGGGTGGGACAGCGGGACTGTCTACCGAAAGGTCCCTGGAAGCGGCACCATTGGGAGGTACAGTATGAAGATAGATTCTTTTTAATCTGAGTCAGATATAAACAAATAGGACGGTATTTACAAAAGTGCGTATTTTTAGGATCGGTTAAACTGCGCATGCATAGTAACTTTTTATTACGCAAGCTACGTAGAATTTCGCCACATAAATCAATTAGGCACGGACTTCAAATCCGTGCTTAGTGAGATACGTACAGAGGGGCGTGGCAGTCCTCCGTATCTAGGAAGTTACATGAAAGTGGGTGGAGGAAGGCATTTAAATGGCCTATTAAGGGCGCGGTTAAGAATTTACGTACGTACCTAAGCAACTTAAGCACAGATATACGCTCAAAAAGTGAAGGTTGCTCTCTGGTGGCGTAAGTCTGCTAAAAAATTGCCTTGCCACTTAGGCGCGAATATTTGCGAATCCATGCGTATTTATTACACACTTAAGTGTGAAGACAGTCCATATTCAGTATCTGCTTTGTTTGGCTCTCTCAGGTCATCAGATCATGTGCGTTAGCCTTTCCCAAATAGGAACAGTCTTCTGTTTTCCGCCATTTTGTTGTGGACACTGGTTATATTAATATAACTGAGTAACTGTATAACTCTCACACTGTTAGGTCTCAGCATCACATGAGCATTTTTTCTTACTTTTTGTCTCTGCATAGAAAAACTTGCTGAGCGTTCACTTAAATAATTAAACATTGACAGCACCTGTTCTTCCCTGACCATGTTTCTTATTAAAGTGTCCTCACCTGCCCCCATCACACACAGTCCTGTCCTCACTCATCTCCTGATATACTCTGTGCTGCAGGGAGACCCTAATCACTGTCACATGCAAAGTCTGGAGATTGTATTGAGTTACATACGTAAATAGATGAAGAAGCGATGATGATTAAGAAGATCAGACCTTCCAACATGACCCATTCCACCAGGTACGGGTAAAATACTCTGCTCCTGAGCTTCTAACAATCAGTTACTATGGTAAACACCTGTGTTGGAGAATGTTTTTTTTGTTCGAACATCAGTTAATTCATTAAGACCAGGTGAGTGACAGTTGGAAGCTCAGGGGTGGAGTAATGTGTACCTGATGGAATGGGTCATGTTTGAGGATATGGATGATGTACAGACCCTGGTCAAATGCACATTAAATAACCTAGTGTTAGCACAAATGTTGTTGAAGCTACCTGTTACCTTCCAGCCATAACATAAATGTACTGTTTATAATCTTTTATCTCTCCAACTTTTCTGTATTCACTGATTACTACTGTTTATATTTTGCATGAATTTTGCCCTGTAAATAAAATAACACTTTTGCGTTGCAGTAAAACAGGGTTTAACAGTTGTTGATTTAATAAAAAAAAAACATATGGCAATAAAATATGAATAGGAATATTTCCACATCAACAGAATCTGTCACATTGTCTTACCTTACCCCTCTGCAGCAGCACACTTAGTCCCAGGACCCCCCTTACACCTTCCTCCCCCTTTCACTAGGATGGATTCATAATATTCCTCTCTGAAAATTGTCTGCTTTTTTAAACATGTATTTCACTCTGTGGCCACTAGAGGCCACCCTGCAACCTTCTGCTTCCCAGTCTACTCCCACTGCCCTTTCCTCCATTCTCCTCGATCCCACTCCCGAGCAGCGCAGAGGAAAATCGCTGATCAGATAAAGCAGCAGCCTGTGCCATATAGAAGAGTTCCAACTCACCTTTACTACCTGCCTACACTGCTGTCAGAGACTCTGATAACTGGCTTGATTGAACTATGTACAGTAATGCAGGTTAAGATGTAGTACAAGGGGAAGGTTAGGGTTAGGATATGGTTAAGGTGAGGCTGCAGGACTGTGATGGTTAGGGTTTGGGAATGGCTAAGGTTAGGGTGTATGGCAAGGGGAAGGTTAGGGTTAGGGTATGGTTAAGGCGAGTCTGCAAGACGGGGATGGTTAGGGTTAGGGAACAGTTAATGTTAGGATGTGGGATGGTCTGCGGCAGCCATACCGGGCCACACTGTAAGCGGACATCAGATGACCTTAGCGCATTTCCTACACTGATCTGCTCTTGCTGCCTCTGTCAGCGTTGGGGATGTTTTCTCTGGTGGTGATAGATGTGATCATGTATAATTTGAGTCCTGTGAGTGTGGGAGCCCGGGGGCAGGGGGTGACTAAGCCAAGTTACACATCGCAGCGGAGACGGTGGAAGGGAAATAGATGAATCGTTAGTTTTATCCATCAGGAAATTCTTTTACAATGGATGTGACTGTCACTGACACACGATGACTCATCCCACTGCCCGCTCCTGAGCCGGTGACTGCTCGCTACATGCTGATATCTCTGGTGCTGGACGAGCGATATCCGCTACGAGGAATGAGAGAACAGAACACACAAAAAGACGTTTTTCTCACCCATTTTTTACGGATCTCCTTTTGTTTGAATTTATAGGCGTTTAAACGTGTAACATCTGCGCGCGGCACGTACGTAACATCCTAGTATCAAGAGCGTAACTACGGAGGAAGGGGCCATCCATATGACACCCGTAATTACGCTTCGGAGGCGGGGTGAGGCATTTAAATGGTACAGTATGGGCGCGTTTAGGCGTGTAAGTACGTGAAGCCATTACGGCCGACAGGAGTTACACTATGAAAAGTTAAGGTAGGGTTTGGAAAGCATAAAACGGCAAAAGTGCGTACGAGCGAGGAGAGGGCCTAGTAATTACGAAAGCGTAAATACGCTACACGTTGAAACGGAAAGGGAACAATCCTGGATCTGACCGAAGGCAGGATTGTGAAAGGGGGGTTTCCAATGCGTGTAATACATGCCGGGTATATTAGGGGTCTGAACAGGTTACACTACATAAAGTACATGTGGCGATATATTAGGGTTATGGCACATGATATAAGATGTGTGGCCAACCTGTGGCTCTCCAGGTGTTGTGAAACTACGAGTCCCAGCATGCTCTGTCAGGTATCGCCTATGGCTATGCCCATCCCATTAAAGCATTATGGGACTCGTAGTTTCCCAACACCTGGAGACCCACAGGTTGGCAGACCTGTGCTATAATATATGGGGTACATATTAGGCTTTGGGAATGACACACTGTATACAGTATATAATATTTATATTATAGTATGCGCAGGGTTGCCGACTTTCCCGGAATGTCCGGGAGACTCCCGAAATTCTCCCGCAAGGGACTTAAGGCCCGTGATTTCATGGAAACCTATTTAAGCTAAAACTGTGTAAGTATGATGCAGGGGACGGGGTTTAATGAGGCAATTTGCATAAGCCCCACCCCCTGCATGCGTCGCTAGCCTCCCTCTGGGATCTCCCGGAGGGAAGCTGGCAAAAGTCGGCAACCCTGAGTATGCGCAACACCCAGACAAATAATATATCCCCTTATATTATAGTATTTACCATTCCCAGACCCAATAAATCTCCCCTTATATTTTAGCATGCGCCAATCCCAGTCCCATAGTATATAGTATATAGTAGGGTGGTGATAATATACCTGAATACCTCGTCGCAGTTTGCCGGGAGTTTATATTGTGTTACATGCTGATCAGTTCTTTTATCTGGTGCGATGTATTCTGTAGTGCTGGTGACCTTTGATAAAAGGTTTTACACTATGGAGCGTCCCCTTCTCCACGTTATCTAAATCCAGATTGTTTCTACGGGGTCAAGATACCTGTATATTTGGAAGGGGAAGACGGGATCTGGTGTATTGACCTTTAAGACTGGGAACTGGGACTGATTTCTTTATTTGGACTTGGAAGTGGTGTCTTTTATGAAGACTTTGGGCCAGATCTAGACCTACGTTTCCGTTCCGTTTCAACGCATAGCGTATTTACTATGCAATACCCTAGGCGCTCCCCTCGTCCGTACTTTTGCCGTTTAACACTTGCCAAACCCTACCTTAACTTTTCAAAGTGTAACTCCTGTTGACCGTAATGGCTGCACATACTTAGGCGCCTAAGCACGCCCATACTGTAAGATTGAAATGGATCACCCCGCCTCCGAAACGTAATTACGGGTGTCGTATAGTTGGCCCGCCCCTTCATCCGTAGTTACGCTCTTGATACTAGGATGGTGCGTACGTTCAGAGTTACGTGCTGTAACGTCTCCTGCGCGCAAATGCAGTACCTACAAAATAGCGTTTTTCCGTAAAACACATGATCAGTGATCAGAGGGATTCGCCGCTGGGAATGGCCCTTTTCTCGCTTCCTGCCCCACTGCAGACAAGTAAGCGCTGACCCTATTTCCCCAACCCAACAAGTCTGCTAATCCTCCCCCTACCCACACCTTCCATTACCATAAATCTCCCCTCCCCGCAGCCTAACCCTCAGCCTCCCCTTCTCCCATACATCCCTTCCCCACAGCCTAACCCTAAGTCTCCCCTTCTCCCATCCCTTCCCGCAGCCTAACCCTAAGTCTCCCCTTCTCCCATCCATCCCCTCCCCGCATCCTAACCCTAAGTCTCCCCTTCTCCCATCCATCCCCTCCCCGCAGCCTAACCCTAAGTCTCCCCTTCTCCAATCCATCTCCTCCCACCAGCCTAACCCTAAGTCTCCTCTTCTCCCATCCATCCCCTCCCCGCAGCCTAAGTCTCCCCTTCTCCCATCCATCCCCTTTTTTTAAAGCTTTTTAATCGCTCTATATAAAATTCAATTTGCTTCTTCCCCCATCAGCGATCACAGATCCTCTAGCACTGAGTTGTACGCGGTCGGTTGCCGCTTACGACTGACGAAGCAGCTGGGCGGTTAGAGCGTGAATGTGATGATTTCCCATCGTGGGAAGACTGCTTATTAACACATCAGGAACACTAATACCACCTAATCGGCTTGTCCGGGTAATAGCGAAGCGTCCGGCCTCGCAAATGGAAATTGCCCTTCTCACGCTGTCTGCGTCCCATAATAATATCCATCAGTGCGCAGCCCTTGTTTAGCTCATTATAGAGCAATATGCTGATGTGCGGAGAGGAGGGGCCGCAGTTATTGACACCGCCTGGAATGCGGCACGAACAGGAGGTTATGTTATTCCAGACAAGCTGTCTTTCCCTTCCAATGTGGCCATTATTTTATTTTCCAATCATGTACAAATAGCCTCTTATTCTTCTCACATGGACTGTGACAGCGGATGAACGCCACTTGACCTATCTGGTCTGAACAGTCTATCCCATAATGCTTTGCAGCCTATCAGCTATGTCCATTCTGTTAGTACGTGCTGGACATGTGACCAGGAGTGTCAGCGTCTGCCTAAACCTGGTTTAAAGATTATGTTGACCCCAAACCTTATTTGATCCTTTAATGTCAAACTCCTTGACCTGTATCCAGCCCCAGAATTGCCTAGTCAGATATACAGCGGAGGAAAATAAAAGCCACCAAGAGCATGTGATCTTATTGCTGTAATTGGTCAGCGTGCGTCTTAACTATTCAGCTCTGCCTGCCACACTTCTCAGGACGAATATATCTCCCCCCCCCTTCCCGCCTGGCACTGTGCTGATTTAATGCTCTCGGCCTGGAGATGAATACATTTACTCTGTGTATTTCTAAATCAAAACAGAATGAAAAAGACGCCTTTTATCCTATTTTATTCCGGTGCCACTTATCTCTGTCACCTCTAGCCTGGCGCTGTCACAAGTGATATTTCTCTATTATTCCCTACCCCCCTGCACGATGCTCAATTACCCCTCTCCTGGCTTCCTCCTGAAGCTGGCACATTGATATAGAGCCCAAATGCTTGTTCTCCGAGCACAGGTGCCTGCTGTTTACTTTACTCTTATGCCATGCCAAATATAAAATCACAGCTGGAATTGGGATGAGGGCAGCAGGCAAAGATCTAGTCCCTGGTGGCCTAGTGGTGGGCATTTCAGACTGCGGGTCACAAATATGCTAATTAAGCCTTGTGTCCATACTGGTGTAAGGTTCTGAGGTCCTCTACAATTGGCAACTAGTGGTTAGGGCCTGATGCCCTCTAGGCCAGTTCTATGGCGATAATAACGGTGGCCACAATAAACTGCACAGAGTTTATTGCCCAACTTGGTGCCAAGGGTGTTGCTCATTGCCAAAAGGAAATACTGAGCCAAGGACTTGGAGCTAGTGGCCAGTGGGGCACAAAGTACTGGTGCCAATCAACACTCTCAGGGCCCGATTCAATAATTTATGATTATGAATCCATAGCAAGAAGGTCTTCACACCCCCCGTCGTGGAAAAGGATTACAGCATCAAATCCAGAATCGTTCAAAGTGTGCCACGATACACAACCGGTGCGAACACATATGCACAGAATGGTGTAGTTACATAGCAGCAACGCAAGGGCAGCTCGGTGGCTCAGTGAGTAGCATTTGTGTCTCACAGCGCTGAGGTCATAGGTCTTATCTGTGTGGAGTTTGTGTGTTCTCCCTGTGTCTATGTGGGTTTCCTTTCGGGTGCTCCGGTTTCCTCCCACACTCTAAAAACATGTTGGCAGGTTAATTGGCTGCTGAAAAAATGAACCCTGATGTCTGTGTGTAGTGTCTGTGTTAGGGACCTTAGAATGTAGCTCCAATGGGCAGGGACTGATGTGAATGGGCAATATTCTCTGTAAAGTGTTATGTAATCCGATAGCGCTATATAAAAAGCTGTTAATAAATAAATCATGGGTCCGATCCTTGGCACTGTGACAATTAATATTTTCTACAAAAGTTGAGATAAAAAAACTAAAAAAAAACAAAACCTTAGCTTTGTATAAGGTTATAAAATAAAAAAGCAGGCCCCATAGTGACAGAACGCTCACATCAGTGACCATAGTCAGACGTCAAAGGGATTAACCCTACGTTTGTATCAGGATGATTCGCACCACCGTCATAAGTGCGCAGGGCTGGAGGGACGCTGGTTTGCAGAATAAGGGCCGGCAGCATCTACCCTGTAAGAAGTGATGACACCGGGTAACGTTACGCAGCTAATGAGCAACTTCCATGACGGATTCCTCCTCTGAATCATTCCTCATTATTTTAATATGGAAATAACATCTGCCCCCAGGCTCCCTATGAGTCAACACAGTGCAGGCAGTGAGTCAAAGGCTATTATGTAGAGGGAAGGTTGTAACCCCTCTGACTCCTAGATAGCTGCAGAACTGTGATGCCCCATATACACTGTGCAATACATCTTACAGAAGTACTCCATACGTCTATCGGGAACTGCGAATGTGGTCCGTATATGCAGTATATGGGCATATGTCGTAATCTTATGTGTACATCACATCGGACATGCTGCTTGAGGGATGCAGTATATCAGTATGATGCATTGGCTCTCTACAAGGAGAGTCTTAGGGTCAGGCTGTGGGGAAGGGAGTCTTAGGGTCAGAATGCAGGGAAGGGAGTCTTAGGGTCAGAATGTGGGATGGGAGTCTTAGGGTCAGGCTGTGGGGAGGGGAGTCTTAAGGTCAGGCTGTGGGGAAGGGTTAGGGTTAGCGTAATGGAAGGGGAGGTTTAGGGTAAGAATTAGGAAATGGTTTGGGGTGCCTCTGCAAGGCAAAAGCAATCAATTTCCCAGCTAGTTCGGAACTTGCTGGGAGAGAATGGCCCTTTTTTTTCAAAAACGCCGACCCACACCCAGTCATTTGTGTATACCCATAATACACAGCTTTATAGGAATATTTATAATGCAACATGTGAGAAAAATCACAGATTTCTAGTGATTCACACCTAATAACATACCTAATTATATGCAGCCCCTGCATGTCATGGGAGTTGACTTGCCACTTAGGTGCGTATATTTGCGAATCCGTGTGTACATATCTCCTTCTTATCTGTGAATCAAGCCCTTTGACGGCAATGTTTCAACTCTGAAATATTATAGAAGTTACCACAATGAAGAAGCAGACATGGCACTAAAGAGCATTATGATAATAATTGGACCACTTCTTGAGAATTCAAGAGATGCACCAAGAAATAAGTAATTATTCAAAATATTTATTTATTATTTGTTATTTATTTATTAACACATTTTTATAAAGCGGATTTTTATATACAGATTACATAGCTCTTTACAGAGAATACACAGTAGGGTTCATTTTATTCAGCAGCCAATGAACCTATCAGCATGTTTTTAGAGGGTTGGAGGAAATCGGAAGACCCGGAGCAAAACCAACGCAGACACAGATGCGATGTGTGCTCCTGTGATTCCAATTTACTAACACTACTATTGTGGCCTGTAAGTACGGCACATGTGCTGAATGGATATTGGGGCCACTGATGAACACTAACAAGTTGAGAGTACAAAGATAGCTAAACTTAGCTAACCATCTCGGACTTGTGCTTAGATGGCTGGTTTCTTAGCTTTTGTAGGATAGTGATATAGCACAGTTCAGAACAGACTTCAGTTTATCAAAAATCACAATACAGTTATTGAGCTTGCAATGTATCTAGATACATTTAATTAAATAATGTAATTTTCTTAAAGTGATTTGTATTGGGTGAACTTGTTCAATATATAATATACCACAATTCTTCCCCACAAACTAATCAAGCTAATATGCCGCTTCTACATCCTGCTGAGAGAAGAGTGATACGTTATGGTCAAACGGCACTCTATTGTATTAGGTTAGATCAAAGAAAATACTAATTGGATCTCTGCTTCTTGGTGGCATTTAAAAAAGTATTTAGTCTGTGACATCTTAGGTCTGCGCAATAAGAATGCATCAGTCAACTGAAGGCATAAATAACAAGTCAATTTTATTAGACTACACAAATCAGAGAACTGATTGGCCTAAGAAAACACAGAGCTGGCAACTTTCTTCAGCTACTTTAATGCTCTAATTGATTAACCACTGACTGCAGCTTTACTGACCTTCAATATATTGTTGTATTGTTTGACATCTAATTCCATGCAATGTGACCTCTGTTTATGTGTTAATGCAAAAACCTAATATTTAAAGATACGATGGACTTTTCCTCAACAAAGACGTTTTTTTCCACTTTTATAAATTTGTCTTAGTTTCCTTTATTTGCTCTATATGGTTTGTTCAGTTTTTAAATTGTGTTTACTTTTTATGTGCGATGCATATTACAGCAAATAAAAACACAGTAGTTGACCCTCTGTCATAACCACCTAACTTGACAAAGCCTTTATTAGATTTTTGTGGCGCAAACAAAGTTAGTTTTGGTGACATAGGGGTAGATCCAGACCTACGGGCTAGTTATGTTAGAACGTGTAGCGTAGTAGTTTACGCTAGCATAACTACTATGCACTCCCCTAGGCTGTATGTACTTTGGCAGTTTTACACTGCCAAAACCCTACCTTAACTTTTCCTAGCGTAAGTACTGACGTACGTAATGAATTTACGTACATGACGGCCAAACCCAGCCCATACTGTCCAATATAAAATCCTCCCCCCACCTCCAAAGCGTAATTCCGGAGGTAAGTGCACACATTAGGGAACATAATTGGTTAGGGAAAATTATTTTTTACATGCACACTTACTGTATTGTGTTAAAGTATGTTTGGTGCACACTGTCTTTTTTTTTTTACACACACTACACACAGTGTGGCATGGTTATTACTACAAGGCTAAGCAATGCTGAGCCTTGTAGTTCTATCAGCACAGCATGGCTAAGGCTTTCAACCATGCAGCACTTGCTTTTTTCACACACAAAAACATGTTAAGTATATTGACATGTGTTTTTGAGGGTCAGGGACGTGTGATTACATGAAAATCGCACCTCTCAGGCTGCAATTTTTTTTTTTTTGTGATTTGAGGTCGCACTAAAGGCGATTTCTTCAATTCGCCTTTAGTGAATACCACAAATTTTTTTTTCTGTCTTTTGAATGGCAAATATCTGGACGATATCTGTCCAGCGATGTTTGCAGAGGTGATTTTTTAAGCCATAAATCACGCAATTTGACCTTTTGTGAATACCGTGATGTGAGTTCAGAGGGTCAAATCACGCAATTTATGGCGATTTAGGACAAATCGTCCTTTGTAAATGAGGCCCAAAGTGTGAAAGTCAGGTGTTTTGAAGGAAGAGCACATGTGCACTCCAGATGTCATGGGGGATCTTCTGTCGTACAGAATTCCAGGGGTCGGCGCTCATCTCTAGTAATCGATAGGAGTTTTGGCAAAAAGCCGCTGGAAAGCCTGACCAAGAAGTCTTGTATCACAGCCAGCTTTGGACAAGTGTAGAGATCTGCTCTATCAAGGGCAGGTGGTTAGCCTCAAATAGAGGGGAATCTGATTGCCACGGTAGAAATGGAGTGATATGGGATGAGGATAGAGTGGAGGATAGATTTCTGACTTATATCCCGGGTGTAGCTGCATCCAGCAACAAAAGAATAGCTTCACACTGGAAAGAGGTCAGGAAATATACCAGGATCAGGAACCTGCCTAGTGGCTAAAATAGTTGAAGACCGCACTCTAAAAGTAAAAGTTATTGATAATTATCTGTGTAACTATTAAATGTAATGATCGTGCTATCACCCTGGATGAAGAAGATATACAAGAGAAAAGACAAAAACAGATATCCCTCTGGTAGAGTAGCAATCCTATATGACCAGTGGCAAATGAAAAAAGTAAAAAGGTTTAATGCTTTACTAAATTATTCTAAAAATAAGTAGGGCCTATACTAACAGCGAAATATAAAATAAAAAAAGTGAGAAACAAGTGATTCAAATTGGTTATGCCCTGTCATCCTCCCAATATCAATGCTGGGAAACAATAACCCTGCCAATGGGATCTACACACTAAGTACTGCATGTACCTGGATATATTTGTTTTGTATGTGCCTCTAACAATATAGACTATTATTAAGTAGGTGGAGCAGAAATATTCAGGTAAGCAAGAATCCCTGATTAGGATGCTAATATACATTCAATTGTAGCCTTTTTGTCTCAATGGACCTGATTCAGACTTAAGAAGATTCTTAAAATAAGAGAGGAAAGTTGCTCCTGGGCTAAACCATGCAGATTTCAGGTCATGTAAATTGTACACTTTGCATGCAGGGATATATCTGTGAATTTCTTACTGCACACAGATACTGACCAGCTTTACTATCACACTGTTATTTAGACTTGGGATAGGAAACATCACCTCTCAACTCTAATACTGTTTGCAACAGATGAAATATGACTCCCCTGCAATCACCATGGTTTAGCCCAGGAGTAACTTTCCTCTCTTATTTTCCATCTCTGAATCAGGTCCCTGGTTTCTGTACGTTCAGCGTTCCATACGCAGGGGCGTGACAGCCTTATGTACATTCGATTATATGCAGTGTCGTTTGAGGCATTTAAATTGTACAGTATGGGCTGGGTTAGGCCCTTCATCAGAGTATTGCGGGAGTGGGTCTCCGCTAAGAACGGTCCTATTTTGATAGGACCATTCTCTCCCAGCCAGTTTCAAACTGGATGGGATATCGATTGCTTATGCCTTGATGAGGCACAGCAATCGATACCCGAACACGGTGTTCCGAAAGGTAAGTGTAGAAACTAACCACAGCCTGACCCTAACCCTCCTTTTCTAAGAGCCTAACCCCCTCGAGCATTGTTACGAGGCTGGTACGCTCAAGGCCCATATGCTCAAAATTTGGTAGCGTAACATCTGCCCCGCGCAGTACAAATGGCCGTTTTTACGCAAGGCGTAAAAACACGGCCGAGCGTAGGTCTGGATCAGGCCCTTGGTCACAAATAAAGCTTCGGTAACCATTAAATGTACCCTAATAGCTTGGTGACAATATAGGTGTTCCTTCTCTCTGTGCACCATCCAGACATTAAAAGCAATGGGGTAGATCCAGAACTACGTTTGCAGTACGTTTACTCGCGTAGCGTATTTTCGTGTGCGTATATTCTATACATTCCCCTAGGCACACCCCTTGAATGTACGTATTTTGTCAAGATACGCTTTCCAAACCCTACCTTAACTTTTGCCAACGTAACCGCAGTGACCCTTAACTTTTGCTAACATAGCCGCGGTCATACGCACACGTACATATGGGCAAGATGAATTTACGCAGCTAAGCACGCCCATACTGTACACTTTAAATACAACCCCCCCACCTACTTAACGTATTTCAGACGTATTTTGGACGCACGTAAAATTGGCACGCCCACACGTAAGTATTTACGTGACACATACGTGAATGGCCCATACGTTCACAATTACGCTACGTTACTGTGCGTATTTTCTATGGTGCGCATGCACAGTGCTTACCAAAAAGGTGATTTTACGTCTCCGCTACGCATAAATTCGCTCACAAGCGTTGTTCTGGATCTGGCCCAATGATACTGCTGACAAAGGGGGTGGAGATAAGTTCCCATGTGGGCGTTCGCTCTTAGTCAGGTGACATTATAGGCATTCCCTCTCTCTGTGCACCCACCCTAATATAATAGCAGTGACATTTCAGACAAAGGGGAAGGGCTGAAGCCACAAGTGGGCGTTCCTTCTTAGTCAGGTGACAGCATAGGCGTTACCTGACTAAGAAGGAACAAGCCCGGTGCACAGACGCTGGAGAACTCCTCATTGTACAATACACCTGGTGAAGTTGGTGATTCCATAAACACCCAGATGGATTAAGAGGGAATCAATATTCTTCTTTTATGTGTAGATAACCATAACCCAAATATATATGAAATCGATAGAGAAAAGAATTGTGGGCATTTCTCTAGCAGCCAGTTTGCCAGTCAGTGCAGCGTTATGTAAACTGTGCAGATCGAGAGCCGGTGAAATCAATATCATACCATTCAGACCTCGGGCTCTGCTGGTTATTTAGGGAGAATTGATCTGTTCTTCTCTAAGTAAATTAGATGAAAAAGATTTGCTCCTATTCATTGCAGAGGAGCGCTAGAACAAAGATTTCATTCCCAGGCTGCTTCTTATATTTCCCAAACTGTGAATCTGTGTCAATCACCAGTAAACTATTATAAAAAGACGCTGCTGGGCCGCAGCCAGGGTAACGGTGACTAAAACGTCTAAGAATGAAAAGTGGAGAAGTTGAACACAGGGAACCAATCAGATTCTAGTTTTATAGAATGTACGAAGCAATTCAGGAATCTGATTGGCTGTTCTGGAAAATATTTACCACTACTTCCCCTGTAGCAGCTAATCAGATTTTACTTATAGGTATCTCCTGTTGTACATTCAAGATAACAATTGCTAGACTATAATTGGCTAGGAGCGACACCTAAGGTTCTAGAATCTGATTGGTTGAGAGCAACAACTAAGCTTCAGCAAATTTAGCTGTGCTCTTTCCTGCCTGTGGATCTACCAACTTGAAAATTCAGCTCTATCAGATTTAACACAATTGGAATCAATCTCTCTACATCTCTAATTAAAATGGGGATAGATTGGACGTCTGGGGTGTATATGGCACGCATTCATACCCTCCAACTTGACCCATTCCATTAGGTACAAAATACTCTACTTGTCTGTTTCCAACTGTCCGTTGCTATGGTAACCACCTTTGTTGAAAAGAAAAATAGTTTTTTAAATATCAATGAAGTCATTTCACCAGGTGAGTGACAGTTGGAAGCTCAGGTGCGGAGTATATTGTACCTAATGGAATGGGTCATGTTGGAGGGTATGCACATATACTACACTGTTAACATCCCTCCCCCATTCTCACCATGACATCTGAAATGCGATGTTGTTACACTCTAGACTTACTTGCTCTTGCCGCTGTCATCGTCCCGCAGTGCCATGCTGGTGCACACTCCGCTCTTGGTAAATTTATGGCGTCCTAGCCGCTGCTAAGAAACCAGGATGCCAGCCAATTACAGAAACAGGTGGAAGGACTGTTGACCAATCCCAGATCAGCAGTGCTATGCCACGGTATAGCATTTAGGCTCCCCATGCTCTGTGTTTTCATTCATTTGATGGTTGAGTGTCCTTTCTTTTGTGTCTCAGCCTTCCTAGTGTTCCTGCGTCCTGGTCCCTTGCCACGGTGTTCCAATTATCTTGTTACCTTGTTCCCTATGTCATCATTCCCTGATTCTCTGTTTAATTCCTCTGCAGTCCAGCTGTTGTTCCTCTCCTGCCCTTGGTGTGACAGTTGTTCAGGTCAGTGAGGTGTGAGCCTGTCTCTGTTTATCATTGTTTGTCTTTGCTGGCTTATTCCATCTACCCCTCTTCCAGTGTGACTCTCCATCTTGCACTGTGGGTATTTCTCCTCTGTCCATTCTGTTTACAGGATTGGTCACTCTTGTCCTACTAATATCTCTGGGTGTCGGTGTTAGCACATCCGCCGGTAGAGGCGTCTGGGGGCCGTGACCTTCTAGGAGTCAGCAGCCAAGCCTATCCTCACCATCAGGGGCTCTAGTGAAGACCAGGCTCTTAGTTAGACTCCACGCTCTGGTTGATACCATGACCGTAACAGTTATAGCAACATAATGTACTGATTTTTTACTCTTGAGGCTCCAGACTCGTACTTAAATCACAGTGCATGAAATATGCATCATTGCAAAAAAGCAGCCATTTTACGGTGCTAGCAATCAGACAATGGAACCTTACATAGTTAAAGAAACCCATCAATGGCTTTGATTTCAGTACTCCATCCATTTATCACAGCCACAGACTGATTTGTGAGTATTACCTGCAACAACTTGTTGAATGAGCCTCTCAGTCATTTGAAATGCATTTCCCCTAACAAATAAGTGTCACTCATCCTAGTGATGTACAGCTCGTTCCGGGTGACAAGGAAACTGGTCTCCTCTCGATGAATCTTCACCTTTAGCTACAGAAAGTGAAAGTAATAGAGTAGCAATTTCAGCACCACGGACAGCGCCAAATCTGCGACTCAATGCTCGGCCAAATAACTCCATAACTCTACAAAGAAATAGCCACCGTGAGATTAGTCATTGAAAAATGTAGCGGTGCCGCAGATGAATTAGATGTAACCCGGCCGCCTTGGAGTGAATATTAATAAACCTGCAGAAATGGGATACTGTTGCCTGTACAGGGTACATGATGGATAGAATGACTGGACTGACATTATTTTTAGTTTTTGGAAGGCATCGTGACCTGACTCTTACTTAATGTTCACATCAATATTTTAGCGTGGGATGTGCACTCCATTATTAAAGTATTTTTTTGTATTTTAAACTCATAAAAGTTGCAAAATAAATGCATGGAATAAATAAAGTTTTTTTGGGGGGGTTTTTTAAGAAAAAGAGAAAAATGGTTCAACGTGATGGTGGTGACTGTCCACTCACCCAGGAGTCAGGTAAATAATGACTCATTTCATTGTTCGGCCTTATTTTATTTGGTTGTACGATGAGCACCTGCGCACTGTTTAAAGTATGTTGGCACACCTCTTATTACCGGGCAGCGTTCATGGTCTAAAATGTAGGACGTGAAGGACCATAAACGACTGATTGAGCCTCACCCACATCGGGCAACAAGGGGCTAAGTTATTTGAGGAAGAAAACAAGTGGGGCGGGGTCTGGGTGGAGCTAAAAGGGTGGGGTCAGGTCAGATGACAGAGGGGGCAGGGTCAGGTTAGGTGACAGAGGGTAGAAATGAGCTTTCCCAATGTGAGTCCTGTCTCTTTTCCCTTTTCAGGCGGGGGAAAGGGTTGGCAGTAGCAGTGAAGATGTCACCAGAATTTGGCGCTATGTGAAATACAGTAAGTGGAGACTATTAATTCTGTTAATATCTGTTAATCAGAGGTGCGTCCTTCTAATCGAAGGTAGGTCACCTGCCCCAGGGGGGGGGGTCCTGGTCTGACTCTCCGTCATCATAAGGGGCCGGATCCAGGCTCTTTCCGTACGTGCGGTGGTCTGTCCGTCAGACATTGAGAGGGGAGTGCACGTCCCCTGTCACTCGCCTCTCTTGTGCGAGCAATATGGCCTCTCTCTTGTCCGCTGCCATAAGCCTGCTTTAAATCAATCGCGTGAATCAGTGGTCCGTGCGAGCCCCCTCCCACACTGTACAATTAAAGTGGGCGGGGGGGAGCATGCTAATTGTACAGTGTGGGAGGGGGTGCGGATCAGCGGTTGTACTTTGGTGGGCGGAGAGGAAGCGCAGCCCATTTCTTCGGAAATGGGTTCATACGGACCTAAGTTTCATACGATTCTTGCAATTATCGTATCACTAGCGTGACATCTGTAGGGCGCATTTGAAAAGTGTTCAGCGGCCATATTACAGCACACTTTTCAATTGGCCGAAGTGTCTTACTACAGACCTCCTGAGTACACATATAGCAAATGGATAGGGACTCACCTACAGGAGGTGTCTTCACGCTGGGCAGGTGAGATGATAGAAGGGATATAACCAGGTACAGGAGGGAGAGGGGGATATGATAGAAGAGGTATAACCAGGTACAGGAAGGAGAGGGGAATATAATAAAAGGGATGTAACCAGGTACAGGAGGGAGAGGGGGATATGATAGAAGGGATATAATCAGGTAGGAGAGGGGGATATGATATGTATGTGCTGACACATAGTGATACTGTATGTAATGTCTGTATGGAGCGCCGGACCTGTCTTTTGTACCATGGTAAACCTGTCAACCTTGTAAATTTTGGAGTTCCACCTGTTGATGGTAAGCAGCTGGTACAAACTAAATTATTTTTTATTTCAATTTACACAAAATAGCTGCTATATTTCTATTATTTGTTTATTATTATTCTTTATTATTGTTTTTCTTAGCATTGTATCAACATTCTGGATTTTGGAATTTGAATGTGTGTTTTGGCTTCTTGCGTACTGAGCGTTGCCATGAGAATATCCTGCCAAGTTTTAAATACATTTATTGTGATTCCGTGTTCATACCTTCCAACTGTTCCGTATTCGTAGTCCACAAAAGGGGCAGGGCTTATGTAGAAATGGGTGGAGTTTTAACCAAATGTCATTGGCGGGTAGCATGCATCTTGGAATTCTCAGTGTTGGGAGGTATGCATACCCTTTGTGACAGTAGGTCGCCATGTGGTGTGGGAGGAGCCTAGGTGTGGGAGGACGGTGGAAAGTCTTTCCGTATGAGGTGAGTGGATAATAGTGCAATAAATTTGCTTTATGGAAAAAGGTTGAAATTAGGACATAGAGCCGGATCCAGAACTAATAAAGTCAGACTTTCACACGTCATTTGCGTAAGTTCCCTGACAAATAACATTGGCGCATGCGCGCACCAGACGTTACACAATCATACCTTCTAAGAAGTCACAATGAAGGAGCCGATCCTTCATTTACGCGTGCCGCATCCACGCCATACAGGCAGAGATAGGCATGAAAATAAAGGGACGGGGACCAGCGGTTATGCATTGATCCCCGGACGGACGCAGATCATTGCGTAAAAGTTAAGGTAGGGTCCTGGACACATAAATGTCCAGAACTACTACCCAAAGAGGGGGGTGACAGGGGCGTGCACTCCCCTCTTATTTGCATAATTACAGACCCCCACCGTTAACCTACCAGCATGTTTTTGGAGTGTGGGAGGAAACCGGAGCACCTGGAATTTTTTTTTATTAAATTCGAAACACACACAGACACGGGGAGAACATAGAAGCTCCACACAGATAAGGCCTAGTCCGGGAATCGATCTCATGACCTCAGAGTTGTGAGACACAATGCTACTCACTGAGCCACCTCAAAAAATGTATATAATTATTAATAAAAAATAGTTTGAATTTTTTTTACTAACTTCGATGTAGTTTCATTATATTTGCATTGTAACTGATGCACTCACATAACTCACAGCCACCGTCTCCAGTATACGTCACAGGGGAGTACCTACCCTGCAATTGTGTTCGGATCGCTTGGGGATAGACAACCTGACCCTCCAACATGACCCCTTCCATCAGCTACAATACTCCGCTCCTGAGCTTCTCACTGTCCCTCCCCTGGTGTTAATGAATTAACGGATGTTTGAAAAACATTTTTCCCTTTAGCACAGGTGGTTACCATAGAAACTGATTATTAGAAGCTCAGGAACAGAGTTTTATGTACCTAGTGGAATGGGTCATGTTGGAGGGTCTACGTGTACCTTAGGTTCACATGTAGCCCACCCCGGTTTTGCATATGAATGTACGATTTTCACCCACTTCTTTATCAGGCCCAGCATTTCTTGGGTTAGGGCCGTTTCCGTTGACTATAAAAGAAATCCTTGCTTTGTAGCTGACTTCTCTTAGGAGGAATTGTTAGCGAGGTTCTCCGGAATTAGAGGCGTGCGGATTTATCTTTCAAGGGCACCTCAGACTGGCGTAATGTGAGCGTGACTCACTGCCATTCCTCGCAGAAAGGAAGAACGCTTGTTTAACCCTTTCAGGCTGGAGATCTCAATGTCTCAGATTAAATCTGGCAGCTGAGGGGAATAACCCGCTTAATTGCATTTCCTGCATTGTCTATTATGCACTCTTCATACGCAGCTTCCCCCAAACTATTACTCCTAAAACATAGTTGCCAACTCTCTCTCTATCCAGGTAGACTCCCTAGAGAGTGGGCCATCTACCTGCCTTCCTGAAGAGTGGGTAATCTCCCTGACTCCCTGAAGAGTGGGCCATCTCCCTGCCTTCCTGAAGAGTGGGTGGTTTCCCTGACTCCCTGAAGAGTGGGTGATCTCCCCGGCTCCCTGAAGAGTTGGTGATTTCCCTGACTCCCTGAAGAGTGGGTGATCTCCCCGGCTCCCTAAAGAGTGGGTGATTTCCCTGACTCCCTGAAGAGTGGGTGATTTCCCTGAGTACCTGAAGAGTGGGTGATTTCCCTGACTCCCTGAAGAGTGGGTGATCTCCCTGCCTCCCTGAATAGTGGGTGACCTCCCTGCCTCCCTGAAGAGTGGGCCATCTCCCTTCCTTCCTGAAGTGTGGGTGATCTTCCTGCCTTCCTGAAGAGTGGGTGACTTCCCTGCCTCCCTGGAGAGTGGGGTATCTCCCTGCCTCCCTGAAGAGTGGGTGACCTCCCTGCCTCCCTGAAGAGTGGGCCATCTCCCTTCCTTCCTGAAGTGTGGGTGATCTTCCTGCCTTCCTGAAGAGTGGGTGACTTCCCTGCCTCCCTGGAGAGTGGGTGATCTCCCTGCCTCCCTGAAGAGTGGGTGATGTAAACTTGTATAGGCTGCACTACACCTCTCAGACTACCTGCCTACACATATGTGTTTGCATGTTCCAAAAGCAGGCTCATTGGACCTGATCCAGAGAATTTGCTAAACAGACGGACAAATCCTCTGTTCCAACCGCGCACACCCCGGATATGAGAGTCGCAACTCTGGATAGGACATAGAGAAAAAGGGCGGTCATTTGAAACACACAAATGGATTAGTAGGGGTAAAGGCTACACAGTGTAATGCCGAAACCAATACAAGTTTACATGTTTCAAATGTTGTTTTTACAGTCAAATAAGACTCCTTTAGAATATATCCCTAGGAAATAGAGACCTGAGCGTTCTGTGTAGCAATATGCCGCTGTTCAGGATTACAAAAAATCTACTATCGTGTGGTGTGTAAGCGCAGCGAATCCGCCCACTTTCTTATTGAAATATTGCGAAACACCCCGTCACACGTCCACAGAGCACCTCGAAGCGAACTCAGGTGGATGAGTAGCCTTGCGTTCGACTCTCTGTGCTCGCTCCCCTTCTGCACATGTGCAGTACGGAATGTCACCGCTCTGGATCAGCTCCTTTGGGCCGTATTCATAGAACCGTTTCCATGTTGGTACGCAATTATACGCACGGCCGGTGCAGGCCACACCTCCTCACACCCATGACACTCCCCTATCTCGGTCTCGGACTTCCGCCTCCATAGACTACTTGTAACTTTCCATGAGCAGTTGCGTGCGTAGGTGTGCTCCGTATGTGCGATTCATGTTAATCACGCCCACATACCTTCATTTAAATGCCTTTCGACGCCCCTTTTTATTTAAATTTTCGCGTGGGTATTTTTGCGTCGCATATCTGTAGGTATGTACCCAAGTGCGATTCACAAGTCCGTCCGTGAGGCACTTACGGGCGTATAGTCTACGTTAACTACGTGACATAAGTTACTACGCATGCGCAGTTGAAACATACCTAAAAATACGCACGCAACTCACCGTGAAAACGGATCTCTGAATCAGGACCCTCCAGAGCTGGATAGGACGCACGCATTTTCTATACCTGGGGCGCACAGGAACCAGGCTGGCCCACTTTTTCTATCTTCCCTCTTGGAGATCCTGAAGGGAAGAAATAGATTCCGACATGAGGGCGGGGCTTAATGACATGTTTATGCAAAGAGTGTCATTAAGCCCCACCCCTTGTCAATCACTATTGTAATCCCTAGTGTTCCAGGGGGTGGACTGGACTTGATGACATCATCAAGTCCCGCCCATCCTTAGTAACTCTCCTATAATGAGAACCAGGGGCTCAGGACTTCCGGGAGATTTGTCGGCTCTCCCGGGGTACCAGATAACTGCCCAAATTTCGTGAGTCTCCCGGATATTCCAGGAGAGTCGGCAACCCTGCCAGAAACTAAGGTTCAAGTCCTACCGTAAGTGTGATACTGAATAACTGCACAATGCACCAAAATCCAGTTCTGGAGCTCAATGCAGTCTTTATGTCAGTGCTTTGTAGCTTTAAACCGGTTCCAGACAGGGGAAGTCGCAGCGCGGTACAGTTGGCTAATCTAGTTACGCCGCCATCAATCAATGGTTTAGTCACCTGAGCCTAAGTGTGTGCAGGTGTCTTCCACACAATTAGTGCTCTCGCTGAGAGCGCATCTGAATTTATTCACTCAGACAATGCACGGCTCTCCTCTCCATATGTTCACTTCTGTGAATGCAGCTCCCTGCGATTAATGGGCCCGCATAACAGCGGCTTCTTTGACGTTAACAAAGGTGCTCACTGATTAGTATTTCTCAAGTGTTTATTGAAATTATTTACAGAAGTCAGGGAGCCGGGAGCAACGTGACCGCGATGCTCGGGGGAAAAAAACACACCAGGATCCGTTCCATGCACGCATACAGATTCCTCCTTCCATTCCTCATTCACACACATGCTAATCGTCTTCTAATAGGTTCAGTCATTGGAGAATGGAGCTAAAGTGATGCTAATGGCTGTGTATTATGATGAGCTGAGAGATAAGTGTATAACGGAGGGTTTGTGTCGTTGCTCCCTGTGTGCGGAGAGAAGGGAGGGGATGTTCTGAGGATTAAACAGCAATGAGAGAGGGGACCACCGAGCCGCTGGGTCATTACCTGCATTTGTTTATTTAACATGAAATATCCCAGAGATTCCAAAATCCTTTCCATCACCTGCACTAAGGAGGAGGAGGAGGAGAGGGATCGAGGGGTCATTATTTCATGTGTCTTAAAGGCAGCCAAGCAATGTAACAAAGCAATGAGAAGAAGAGCAACTAAAATGGCTCATGGCTTGTGCTACACACCATACAGAGACAGACTAGAGGATGTAACATGTATAGCTTGGAGCAGAGAAGAGCAACTAAAATGGTGCATGGCTTGTGTCACACAACATACAAAGCGAGACTAGAGGATGTAACATGTATAGCTTGGAGCAGAGAAGAGAAACTAAAATGGTGCATGGCCTGTGTCACACAACATACAAAGCGAGACTAGAGGAAGTAACATGTATAGCTTGGAGCAGAGAAGAGCAACTAAAATGGTGCATGGCCTGTGTCACACAACATACAGAGACAGACTAGAGGAAGTAACATGTATAGCTTGGAGCAGGGAAGAACAACTAAAATGGTGCATGACCTGTGTCACACACAATACAGAGACAGACTAGAGGAAGTAATATGTATAGCTTGGAGCAGAGAAGAGCAATTAAATGGTGCATAGCCTGTGTCACACACCATACAGAGACAGACTAGAGGAAGTAACATGTATAGCTTGGAGCAAAGAAGAGCAACTAAAATGGTGCATGGTGTCACACAACAGATCATGTACCATACAGGCACACTGAAATCTGCATACATATCCAGACTTTTACATTTGCAGGATTTGGGAAACGTAATTTAGGTAATGGGAGTGGTTAGCAGTGGGTGTGGTTTGCCTGTCCTATGATCAAAATTCCTACATGCCGCAACTAAAATGCCGACGGCTTTCACTGATCAGATGGAATTGTGATGGTAATGCCGTTAGCGATCACATTGTGATTTCATATCCCCCACACATGCATTAATTACATAGTTATTGAAGTAATATTTTTACAGGCTTAACATATTAACCTTTACAAAAATGATTATCTTGAATAATAAATTGGTGATAGGCATTAAATAAGAATGTAAAATATTTCCCATATATAACATTTTCTATTTAAATGTCATTACTGGACATTATTGCATAGTTACCACATCACTACAGAATAAACTTTAGATTATGAGTCATTAATTAACAGAAAGCAATATTCCTAAAATGTAATCATTGTTATTGGTCATTTCTCAGTCAGGTTTAATGTTTTTCCCATTTCATAGATTTCCTTTCCATTTTTCATACTTAAAAAATTAATTAATAAATGTATTTCAATTATACAGAAATTAAACGTGAGCTCGCTGACACATTCTAATTGATAATAGCTGGAATCTTATTGATTGTTATGGGTAACCAATCAGATTCCATCCAATATGTTTGGGAATGCAAGCAGATTGGCAGGTAGCTTGAATCTGATTGGTTGCCTGTAGAAGCCAATCATTTTCCTGCTATTGGTTGGGCAACAGCGCTGCTTAAGAACCTTCATTGGTAATAACCTGTTAATCTTTTCTTTGCCTTGCTTTTTGATATTTGAAGAAAGACATATTCTACTTATTGAAGGTGACCTTAAACACTATTTTCTAAACACATTGTTCTACAGAGACACGATAATGAAACAATGGTATGAAAGTTTCCTTTTCAGCATAAAATATGTCAAATTATTATCATTGACCATTTTCACCTTTACATATGAAACATTTAGAGTAGGCTGATCATTTTAATCAGGCTGAAGGGTCTCTGCTCTGTTTCACGATTTCTGAAATATTTAATTATATGATGGAACAAGTGTCTTTGTTAAGTAATTGTAAGGATTCATTTTAATTACAATCTCGTCTACATTTTTCAAGTAATTATTATCACATTTTACTGAAAACAGACGCTGCTCAGAATTGCTGCTGTATATTGTCAGGATGATTCATGAAGCAGTACTTGCACATAAACAGATAAATATACAATCCCAGGTCCCTGCAACTTACTATCACACAGTTCCCTCTCTAGCCACCGATCACTAAGCTGGCTTAGGTCACCCCTGCATACAGCACAAACTAGCTATTTAAAGTCTCCCCCACAGCCCTAGCTAACTAATGAGACCCAGTTCTTCCACCTGTGTGTTCTGTGAGAGTGTGGAGGATTAATCCTGTCTAGCTGCAGGCTGCAGGCTCTCAGTAACATTATGGGCCTGATTCAGAGTTTGAAGGTAAGGACAAGACAGGAGCAGGTGTTAAACCATTTTGCAAAGTAAGAGGAGCTCATTCATTTTTCATTCTTTTGCATACAGGGAAATACTTTACGTTTGCACAAAGAACTCACATACTGCACAGCTCTAGGTTTAATCCAGTTGAGGCTGTCGGCTGTCTCTATTTCGAGTAGGCAGCCATTTTAGAATTTTTTTTAGGAATGGCTGAGTGTACCAATCGGCATATTCACCCATTCATTTTCGTCGGCCCCGCCGCTGACAGCTCTGGAGAGGTGAGTAACCTCTCCGGGAACTTTTAGTGTTGGGGGCGGGGTGTTAGGGTTAGGCTTTTAGGAAGGGAGGGTTAGGGTCAGGCAGCGGGGAGGGGGGAGGTCATAGGTTAGGTTATAGAGAAGGGAGTATGAGGGTCAGGCTAGGGAGCAGGGAGGGTTAGGGTTAGGCTAAGGAGAAGGGAGGGTTAGGGAGGTGAGCTGAGACGGGACTCAGTTCCTTTGCCAAACTCGGATGGGAAATCGAGGCAAAACACAATTTTTCTTCGTTCGGATCTTGGATTTTTTTATATGAGCCTCAGATTTTGGATTCTATATATTGTAAGACGATGACAGCTGCCATTTTAGTGCTGTTTATTATATATATATATATATATATAT
>WWET01002904.1:48986-69834 GCA_011038615.1 Limnodynastes dumerilii | reverse complement strand
CTTGCTACATACATTATATATATATATATATATATATATATATATACGGCACTAAAATGGCAGCTGTCATCGTCTCACAGTATATAGAGCCAAACAAAGAAAAATTGCCTCAATTTGTGATCCCGGTTTGGCTGAGGAACAGAATCCCGTCTCGGTTCTCCTCAAAACCCCTAAATTTGCATCTGTGTCAGATTTCACGCAATTGGAAGCGCACAACTAGTGCAGACATCGGCCACAATATACACAGACTCCGGAGGCCAGATTTACTAAGCTGCTGGTTTGAAAAAGTGGAGATGTTGCCCTTCACAACCAATCAGATTCCAGCTGACATTCTCTAGTAGGAAAGTGAGAGCTAGAATCCGATTGGATGCTCCACTTTTCCAAACCCGCAGCTTAGTGAATCTGGCCCTGGGGGTTGCTCTGAAGTCTTGGTTTGGTCCTAAGAGAGGCAATTACTGTGCTTTGCATAAGAGGGAAGCGCAGTCTCCCCGCTATCCGGGTCATCTCAGCTCATCTTAGGGAAACGTTAAGAGGCACGGATAGAAAATGGTGTTTCCAGTCAGGGGAAGTGATTTGGAAGATGGAGACGATGACAGCGCTTTGTCAGGCTGACTGCCGTGATGTATGTAAACTGAAAGACGCTCTCCCAGGGAGATAGCGGAAGGAGAGTTTAATGGTCGCGGCTACAGCTCTCTCATCACTGTACCTGTTCCTTTTACCTGACTGGCTTTATCCAATGTGACGAGCAATATATTTCTGCTTTCAGCATAAAGCGACTGTCCCGGTGGGTCATTTGATGATTGTGGAGCTCAGTCGTTGGAAAAACATTTTAATTTTTTTTGCACGGCCAAAAAAACTGCAAGAAAATCTTCAACACTTTATTTATGAGGAGTTCTGCATAGTAGCGGAGGAAGAGATGTAGCTTCTGCTCCACCATAATGTTGGCTTAATGATTGCCGATGGGATTTACACCAGACTCAAACCAAAAATGAATGACTTCTGTAATGATTGACCCGTTTAGGGTAAGTATTCCAGTGATGACCCCATATACCCATGTTTAGATCCCCCTAATAGCTGTTATTAGGGGGCGGTAAAGGGGGGGTATATATGGGGAGACCGGCGGAGTACATAAGAATATTAACTTAGTAAAGAACATAAATAAAATACTTTTTTTTATAAGTAAAAAACAAAATAAATAAAAAAAATAAAAATAGTAAATAGTAAAAACTCGCCTGTCTGGGCGACCCGTCGGAATACAGGTGTCCAAGTCGTGGCATGAATACACTGCGTATGTGCAGTACTTCATTCATGCATCGCATGACCCTGCAGATCATCGCGGACCTTGCAGGAGGGGTGAGGATTTGTAACTACTGTGAAAGAAGTGAAATGAAGCTGTATATAAATAGACCCCTGTGTCTTGTAAATAAAAACATTTCTTTAAATTCATTTTATTGTATTTAATAGTGGTCTTATTTCTGACTATAGACTTCGTACAAGTAACAGAGAATCCTCATTTGAACCATGGCCAGCATTAATCCCTATACACAACAGTGGAATAATCCTGCACTTGCGTCATTGTGTGGCTGTTATGTAACTGTACACAATAAAGACAGCGCTTGTGTACAGATCAGGAGCCATAGTTTGCTTCACGTCTGGATCTTTAAATATAATATCAGGGCCATAAATAGGGGACCTATAGTATACAGTGACATCACTACTTCTCTCTTACTGCTACTAATTCCTCTCCCTATACAATCAAGCATTTTTCTGGCCTTTCCCATTGCTTTGTTACATTGCTTGGTTACCTTTAAGACACATCAAATTGTAACTCCTAGATTCCCGTCCTCCTCAGTAGTTTCTACTGTAGTGCCATGCATGATATATTGAGCTTTTGAGTCATCTGCAGGAAGACATACTTTTCTCGGGTGTTTTGTTGTTCTTTTCTACCATTAAAATGTGTATATAATTGCACGGAGACTGCCCATTGCTGTGTATTTATTACAGCTCATTATGGTAGTGCTTTTCTCATATTTACCAACTGTCCCAATTCCAGCGGGATAGTAACAAGTTCGGGTGACTGTCCCACTGCCCCGCCAGCCTTCCAGTTTGTCCCGATAAGTGGACATGACGGGAGGCAGGGTTTTACATTTTTTTAAATTACTATTTTAATTTTATCCTGTGTGGTGTGACAAAAGGGGTGGAGTTTAGGCGAACTGGTCGCGACTTATTTGCCTGGTTTTCGGCCTTGTTAGGAGGTATGTGCTCTGTAGCCAAGATCCAGATCCCTGCACGCTTTACATACATGTGGGGGTCCGTAGGTAAGTACTAACGTACGTAACTTAGTTCAAGGGAAGCAGCTGCCACAGGTCCCCCTTCTCCTCCGGGCACCGTAGCAGCCACACCCCTTGCACCCCCTGTCATTACACCCCATGAATTCCTCTGCAATGAATAAAAAAGGTGAATCTAGCGGCCCTTTAAACGCTGTGCTCCGTCGCTGGCTTTGTATAGTAAGCAGAACCGGCATCTGCAAGGTGTGCAAGTGTTTCTATACACAGCTGGATGCAAAAAGTGTGTCACGTCCCTCTCCGGCCATTTGAAATGTTGGAAAGTGAACAAGTAGGTTAATTATTCATGAAGATGCGTTTAAATCAAAATGATAGCTGAAATACAAGATCTCCTTTATGAGGAAGCACTTTGTACAATTTACAAAAGTATAATTAGTTTGGATTGCTCTCTGGGGAAGCAGATTTAATTCACGTCTTTGGCAGAAAGATGGCGCTGTCATTGGTGCAGATTGTGAAGAGAAATGGTAAAGGTTATTAAGTGATATGGACCCAGATTATCGCTTGAGAATTTTAATTGTTCTGAACGCAGTTTTAGGTGCAGAGCTACTACGCATGTGTAGTAACTCATCTACGCTATCTACGTAACTTTACGTTATGTAGATTGTGTAAATGCGGTCAATGGGCCTGATCCAGACCTACGCTGGCTGGTGTTAAGACGCCAGCCAGCAGCGTAAGATCGGCTTAAAAGACGATCTGCGCATGCACCGGCAGATGTTGCCCGGCGTTGCTACGGAAACGCCCTTTCATGGATTGGGCGTTCGTAGCTTCAGCGTAGTAACTTTGGAGGGGGTGTCCCCCAGCATTATTACGCTAAAGTTAGTGCAGGTAGGTGGGGGGAGGGAGGGTAATGAGTCTGGGAGGTTGGCATTAGCGTACTAACGCCGCCATCCCAGCGTAGTGACACTGGGTTACGCCGGCTGAACTTAGGGTAGCCTTGGGGGGAGTTAGTTTAATGAGGGAGGGAGGGGTTAGCGGGCATACGCTCCTGTGTGAGTGTATTTTCCCTTGCTTAGGCCGGCTGAAGTTAGGGTAGCCTAAAACTACGCTCGGAACACGAAAAATTCTCAAGTGAGCATCCGAGCCATGATCCTAAGATCCCATAGTAATGCGTTTAGGGGACTGCAATCGGCATCAAGGGCGATCTGATTGCGGATCCCTGCTGTATCCACGTGCCTGCAGTGGGAAACCACTCCCAGTTCTGCATGCAAGACCTTTCCTTAATATTACTGTATTAAGTGGGTACAGATTGGAAGTAATAATCGCTCGACCCCACCAATTTCTGCCTCTACTGTAACGCGTAATAAATAAAACCCTCCCACAAGTGCTGGAAATTGGTAGTTTAGACTGTTTTTTCCACCCCCCTGTGGTGTGTGGTGAGAGCACAGTGCAAAGCGGGATGATGTTCTCAGTGTGATAGCTGGAAAATCAGCCACTTATGGGAATTCAGGAATCCGTTTATGATATTTCATAAAAACTTTGAGAACGTCAAAATGGGGGGGGAATGAGGTTCCTCGTATCAGAGTCTATCTATAACTTACGGATTTTATGACATTGGGGTCTTTGGACCCGCTCCAGTAGTCATCTGATTTCAGCGACATAAAAATGGCCGCCTCCATAGGCCTTACAGCAGGGAAATAGGACTCAATTTCTAAATTCTGTCATCATTCCACAATTATTTCTTGAAGTGAATCAGCATCAGGGAGATTGCCAAACACTTCAGGGAGTTAGGGAGATCACCTACTCTTCAGGGAGTCAAGGAGATCACCTGCTCTTCAGGAAGTCAAGGAGATCACCAGCTCTTAAGGGAGTCAGGGAGATCACCTACTCTTCAGGGAGTCAGGGAGATCACCTACTCTTCAGGAAGTCAGAGAGATCACCCGCTCTTCAGGAAGTCAGGGAAATCACCTGCTCTTCAGGGAGTCAGGGAGATCACCTACTCTTCAGAGAGTCTAACCCCAAATTTGGGGTCTCATTTTTTTCTCGTGAGTGTATATAGAAATGAGAGTGGAGAAGGATTTGAACATGCGCTTGCTTATATTTGACCATCAGGCTAAAGGTCGCCAGCCAGCCCCTGCCCGGAACACAGAAGACAGCGATCAGACGCCACATTCTCCTTTTAGCTGAAAACCTTGATGTTCAAACATGATCTCACACAGGCATTTCAGTGCACGGCGGACACTCTGTGAAATAAAAGCATCACATCACTACCCAGCTCCTCTCTCCCTCTATTCCTCGACTCCTTTGGGCATTCTCTCTCAGATTTGAAGGTTGCAAAGAGGACTAAATTACAGTGAGAAGTGCACAAAGCCTTTCCCATGCAATATACATCGAGCCACATTACTGGATCCGCTGCTCACCTGCACTCAGAATACGCGTGTGTGTGCGTGTGCTTGTGTGTGTGTGCACCAGATTAGTCTCCGTCCTCCTGGCCCATGGTCCATTTTAACTTAATTAAATGACAGAGTGTTGTTGAAACTCATACTCAATCATTCTTTTATGCCAGTTAATATTTCCAACAAATTCTATTGTGCTGAGATCCTGTATCTTGAAAGCAACGGAGCTTAAACAGAGTGAAATGAAATGGACAATATTCGACGTGCTGGGAATTCAAGCTGTTTCACAATGTAATGTTTCCTCCCAGCATTCTCTTCCTTGGTAGGGGCCAAACGTGGCAATAAATGACTTCACTATTAGGAGGAGATGGAAGGGATATAAATCATGGCTACGTTTCAGTGACTTGTAATAAGTCTTTGTTGTGTGGACCAGAGATGTCACCCATCTGAGATGCAGTGGTGTAAGCTCTGGCCAGGCACTTGGGGTCTGATTCAGACTTAAGAAGGAGCTTGAAAATAAGAGAGGAAAGTTACACCTGGGCTAAACCATGTTGATTGCAGGGGGGGTCAAGTTATTTGTATTCTTTGCATGCAGGGAAATATCTTTGAATTGCTTACTGCACACAGATACTGACTAGCTTTACTATCACACTGTTATTTATCACCTCTCATCTCTAATACTATTATATATTATTATTATTATTATTACACAGATACTGACCAGCGTTATTATTACACTGTTATTTATCACCTCTCATCTCTAATACTATTATATTATTATTATATTATTACACAGATACTGACCAGCGTTACTATTACACTGTTATTTAGACTTGGGATAGGAAACATCACCTCTCAACTTCAATACTGTTTGTAACAGATGAAATATGACTCCCCTGCAATCACCATGGTTTAGCCCAGGAGTAACTTTCCTCTCTTAATTTCAATCTCTGAATCAGGTCCTTGGAGACAAACTTTTGGTGCCCCCCCCCCCCTTTGGATGTAATGATGTCACGACATCAGGCCCGACATCACATCTGACAGTTTATGTGAGGGAGCGGAGAGGAGAGGGCTGTATGTAACCTCCCTCTGCTTAAGCCCACCTGCCCAGTCCTCTGCGGAGGACGCAGAGACTCACCCTGGGGGACACTGGACTGACGGAGAGGACAATGTAAAAGTGCCCACCTGAGATCAGCGTTTCCATTGTCTCCGGTACGTCCACCATTGCTGAGATATACTCAGTCCCTTTCACAAACTTACATAATACTTGTCAGCATTTCTTACCAGGCGGAGGGTCTGCTCAGTATTGTGAATCAGAAATTCCGTACGTTAGCCTCGGGCGCATTCTCTGCAAAGAAAATAATATTTTCAAAATATAATATATAGCTCATTTTCAGTTGTCTATATTTTCAAAATATCACTACTTAGAAGGGTTTACTAATGAATAGGTAGGTATGCAGAATGTATTATTCGTCAGCACTTACCCATTCATTATTTCTGAGACCCGTAGCACCAGATAGGTGAGTGTACAGGGGAAGTCTAAGGGGAGTCTAAGGGTTAGGCTGCGGGGAGGTGAGTCTTAGGGTCAGGCTGCGAGTAGGGGAGTCTTAGGCTGCGGGGAGGGGAGTCTTAGGGTTAGGCTGCGGGGAGGGAAGTCTTAGGGTTAGGCTGTAGGGAGGGGAGTCTTAGGGTTATCCATGTGTTGCACGGCTAATCTAAGTCTACCCAGTGGGCTGCACTGTTCCAGATCCATTATAGTGAGGACAATAATCTCTTTGGGCCTGTTGCTCCTTAAAATGGAATGCAATCTCCTCTTAGAAAATTATATTTTTGAAATGCAGGCAGCCGAAAGCTCATTTTTGGCTTTCTGTATTTCAAAATGATTACTATCTAGAAAGTTTTAGTAATGAATGAGTAAGCATTCACAGACCCGGAGGTGAGTATATGGGGAGTCCTGCGGGGAGGGGAGTCTTAGGGTTAGGCTGCAGGGGAGGGGAGTCTTAGGGTTAGGCTGCAGGGAGGGGAGTATTAGGGTTAGGCTGCAGGAAGTGGAGTCTTAGGGTTAGGCTGCAGGGAAAGGAGTCTTGGGGATAGGCAGTGGGGAAGGGGAGGGTTAGGGTGAGGATTAGGATAAGGGTTGGGGTTGGATAAATACTCACCTCTCACCGCTGCGGATTCATACTAGATCTGTTCCATTGCTTGTCCTTGGTGGGGCAGAAGCAATCGATTTCAGAGCCAGTTCAAAAATGAGAAAACGGCCCTTTCTTCTTACCGCTGACTTAAACCCATTATTCTCCGTTGCTGAGGCTACGCACGGAACTTCCTATTAAATCTACCTCAGGCTCTATGTCATTTTCCATGTATTATGTGTGTATTATGGACATCATTTTGCTCTGTGTAAATCGATAGTCACCCACACGGCATGACAAAGAGGGTGAACGATCCATAAAAGAGTAACTGTAATATAAGTAGTTAAGGAAATGTTTTCACGGCGATCAGGAAGGGATTCATAGCGGTGTCAGCTAGTAATAGGATTCCATATTTACTACCACGCTGTTACACAGGAGCCTCGCGCTAAACCATAGGTTACCGGTGTCAGCTCTTTAATGATAGAAGAGATGGAGTTCAGGAAGAAGTTAATTATCTGAGCGCCACAGATTTGTGTGAACTGATTATATCACTAACTTGTATACTCAGAGAGAGGGGGGAGGGGGAGGATGCAGCTCAGATGTGCAACAACGGCAGATTTTGGCTCATTTTAAGGCAGTTTGCGAATCCACCATCATCATATTTAACGATCCATAATTTACACAAACACTGAAAATCCTTATCAACATACCAAGGTACATTCTCCCGTCAGTGGTGTAACCCAGGGCTGCCGACTCTTTAGGAGTCTCCACTTAACTTCTTACTTTCCTATGGATCTCACTAGTCACGGAGTTGAACTTCGCACCTACCGGGATTCCGGGCTGCGTTTTTTCAAAAGTACGCAATTATACGCACGCACGTAGCAAGCCAACACCCATGACACTCCACTCTCACCAGGGGCGTTTTAAGAAGTGAGGGGGCCCTTGTGCAGGATTTATACATGGCTCCCCCCCCCTTTCCCTGAGACAGGGCTGTCCCGATTTGCGGACCTCAAAAGAGTCGGGGCCTAACTGTGCTTTAAGCCCCGCCCCTTTTTCGGCCCGTGAATCGGGAAAGTCCCACCGCAGGGAAGGGGGCTCATTCGGCATCTATGTTTTCCATCCGGAAGAGCTTAGAGGGAAGACATAGATGCTGAATGGCCCCCCTTCCTATAATGGGTGCAGGATGAAGGCCACAGGGACCCCTGTTCTGAGGGGCCTGTGGGCTCTGCACACCCTGCACCCATTATAGATACGCCTATGCCTCTCACGGCCGTGCAATCGTACACTTACGCCTCCATAGACCACCTCTAACTTTAAGTGTGTACATACGTGTGTATATGTATGCCGTACATGCGATTCAGTATAGCCGCGCCCTCAAAGCCTCATTTAAATGCCTCCCCCCCACCCTCTTTCACGTAACTTTTCAGGTACGTATTTCTACCCCGCCCCTCCGCACGTATGTCCCCAAGTGCGATTCACATGTCCGTGCCTAAAACACTCACGTGCGTATATTCTACATCACTTACATAAATAAAGTTACTACGCATGCGCAGTTAAACCGTGCCTAAAAATACGCACGTGAAAACGGATCTGGGAATACGGCCCGGAGTGTGTGACTTCTGTGCAATTCGAACAAAATGACCAATACACGCACACGGCCTGGGTATATTTAAGTGCGTTCTTAAGTGTGACTCAGGGCCTAACAGACTGCTCGTAGCGTTGGCGTTCAGAAAGGCCAGCCCTCTGTATAACATCCCAGGGTCACCTCAGGTCAGAGCGGTTATAAATAGGACAGTGCTGTAAATGTAATATCATCCAACAGATTTGGGAGTTGGGAGGACTCCAGATTGTCATGTAAACACAACAATGTCCAATATGGAATAAATACATTTACATCCCCTGTGGTTCAACATGGCTGCTCTAGAGGAGTGCGGGTCCCCATTGCGAACGACCCTATTTCAATAGAGCCGCTCTGTCCCAGCCAGTTCCGAACTGGCTGCGATATCGATTGCTTATGCCTCGATGAGTCATAGCAATCGATCCCCGAACCACCGAACGCGGTGCTCCGATAGGTAAGAGGAAAAACTCTAACTGTTTCCCTAATTCTAACCCTCCCTTTTCCCTAGCCTGACCCTAACCCTCCCTTCCCTGCAGCCTGACCCTAACCCTCCCCTTCCATTACCCTAACCCTCCCCTTCCATTACCCTAACCCCCACTTACCCGCAGCCTGACCCTAACCCACCCTTCCATGCAGTCTGACTCTAACCCTCCCTTCTCTATAGCCTAACCCTAAGACCCCCCTCCCCGCAAACTAACCCTAACCCTCCCTTCTCCCTAGTCTGACCCTAACCCTCCCTTCTCTATAGCCTAAACCAGGGGTGGCCAAGCTCGGGCCTTGTGAGCTACCAACGGTCCATGTCTTCCAGGTCTCCTTGTTGGTGTGTTCATTACTGACTAATAAATTCAAAAAGATCTACAGTTGGTAGTGATTATCTCACCTCTGACTATCTGAGGAGACATGGAAAACATGAACCGTTGGTAGCTCACGAGGCCTGAGCTTGGCCACCCCTGATGTAAGACCTAGGAGCTAACAACCAGAAGGTGAATTGCCAAAATATATAATAAAATGAAACTAAATACAAATTGGTAATGATCTTAATTGTCACAGCAGGCCAACATACCCCAACGAAGAAAGCAAAGTTTTAAATATAGGGCAAAATAGAATCATGATAAGTTAACCTATATGTCACAATAATGCCAAACAAATTAAATAATGAAAAATAAATAAATAAATAAATAAATGAAAAAGTAATGACCAATTGCAAAGAATGCAAAATTTATATGTGCAGAATACATGCAAATAATATAATCAAAGAAGCCCAACGTGTCCCTGCAGAGAGAGCAATATGAAAATATAAGGCAAATTTGAACATAAATTCTCACCTATACGTCACCAATACATCACCAATACCAGTAGATGGGATATATAAGAGGACAAGAAAACATTATGGTATGGTCACAAAAATAGTAGATGTTGAAAACAAAGAATCATAAAAAGCATGATAAATTGTTCTGTTCATTAAGTCCCATGAGGGCCATAGTGTAAAATGTGTGAACCCACATGACCTCTTTTTGTAGCAAAAAACGCTCTCTGTTGCCTCCCCGTCTAAGTACAGGCACATGATCTGTGATCTTGTATTGAGGGAAGCTAAATTATGTCTTGCTTGTACAAAATGTCGGGCTACAGGCTGTTCAACATTTTTACCCCCAAGTGCTAATCATATGGCAGACCAATGGCGTGCCATCCTTTCTTTGAATTGTCGTGAAATTTTGCTGACATAGTAAAGTCCACAGTTACATATAATAATATACACCACGAAGTGCGAAGTACAGGTCAAATGGTGATTGATATTAAAACGTTTACCTGTATGTGGATGATAAAAATTGCTACAGCGTTCCAATTACCTGCAATTGAGACAGTTCAGGCATCAATAGCATCCTTTTTTAGCTGAAGTCACAGGATATAACGTGATCAAGGAACAAGAGAGGTCCGGCGCTCCAAACATACATTAAATAACACTATGTGTCTGCACATAAATAAAAAAAAAAAAAAAAAAAAAAAAGAGGTCTCGTCCTCTTCCTGGAGCCGTTGACTTTTGTAGCATCGTGCTGCCCAGTGGAGTTTTAGACGCCGTCGTGGCATGCAGGCCTGTCCGCCGTTCCATCGGGAGGGCCGTAAAGATCGGCGCTGGGAATGGTTAGTGTACAGGTTGTAAAGATTCCGTCAGATGCCACTAGTGAGGTCGCTGATCACACGCGCTTTGACCAGTTTCTTCAGGAATTCCTTCTCTTTCTGAATGTTGTGAGTCCATGACTGGAAATACAAACAGAGAGTCAGACACCACAGCTATATAGATGCTATTCAGTTACTGAGGGCCATGTAGAGGCGCTGCCTATGCTCAGACTATCGCAGACGAGGAACCCAGGTCTAAAAGTACATGTAGCTTTAGAGAGAATACAGAAAAGTAAAGAAAAAATACCTATTTATTAGAAAACCAATAAAAAATTCATATGTATTCCGATATGCCACCAAGAGAAAGTGGAATGTAACCAGAAAATTACGATCATTTGCTTTTTATAGACTAGAAATAAGTAGAGGAAAGACATTGTCTTACTTCTGACGCATTTCACAAAACTTAAAACAGGTCAGGAAAGAATTAAAATGCTCACATTGAACTGTGGTTAAATTATGGCCAGATGAAGCCACACTGTAGAAAAGGGAAGTTGGAATATACCCTATAAAGACCTGGGGATCAGCGGAGGATCCTATACAACCATTCTCTCTCATTTTATTAGGTAATTGTGTATTTGTGATCACACTGCGCCCAATTTATACCAACTATGCATTATGCCACAAAAATGCCACTGAATGTAAGTGTTTTCTCCCATGTGAGAAAAAGAGAAAGAGACGCAAATCAGAAACGCGTCAGCTATTCAGCTACAAATGTATTGTACGTGAAGGAGCTGTTATTTTAAGGTTGTGATGCTCAGGACCGGTCTAGATGTGCCCATAACTATTCCTGATACCGGTACAGAATAGGTAACAGTCATTAAACACACTGGAGAAGGACGTCACCTCTTTAATGGCGGCCATCTTGATAGTCTCGTAGTAGTGAAGAGGTGCATTGGGAAGGTTCATATCATACCCAAATCCCGCCACCGCCACCTCGTCACAGTTGTGTAGCGCCATGGTGATCGCAACGCTGCCCAAGGTTGGGATATTCTAAATACATAATTAGATAATTAATATACATAACGATTGTCTGATGATGCATAGAAACAAGAAATATTTCCAAATAAACTAATGGGGTTTAATTATCATTATTATTATTATTACTATGTTACTAAGTTATCATCATATTATTATTATCATCATTATTATCATTACTATTATTAGTATCATCATTATTGTTATTATTACTGTATTATCATCATCATCATTATTAACATTATTATTTTTATTATTATTATTATCATCATTATTATTATTATTATTACTGTATTATTATCATCATCAGCTGGTCAGTATCTGTGTGTAATAATAAAATAGTAATATAATAGTATTAGAGATGAGAGGTGATAAATAACTGTGTAAAAGTAACGCTGGTCAGTAACTGTGTGCAATAAGAAAAATCAAAATTTTCTCCCTGCATGCAAAGAATAGAATGAATTAAGCGCCCAATTAAATTCGTCATGGCTTTGCCCAGGTGTAACTGTCCACCTGTTTTCCTCATATTTTCAAACTCAAACTTTGGATTTAGGTCCAAGATGTGAAAATGCTTCTTACGCTGAGTAACTGCTGCTGCAGGCCCTTCTCTTCCTGGTATACGCACATCTCAATCAGGATAAGAGTCCATGCTCCACTCTCCCAGAATCCCCCTGGCTCATAGGGCCCAATTCGATTGACAGCAAAGACTGTGGGTTGGATCCAGACCCCCGCACGCTTTCCGTACGTGCGGGGGGGGTCTCTACCTCCGAGAGAGAGGGGAGTGCACGTCCCTTGTCACTCCCCTCTCTTGTGCAAACCCTGATCCGCACAAGTGTGGGAGCCCCCTCCCACACTGTACATTTTGCATGCTTCCCCCCACCCATTTTAGCAGGTGGAGTGGAAGCAGAGCCCATTTTTGCAATCGTACCCCAAGCGTAACATCTGGAGGGCGCATGCACCCTCCAGTCGAAACAGGCCACTTACACAACTTGTGTAAGTGACCCGTCGGGCGCAGGTCTGGATCCGGCCCTGCATTATTTTGGTTTAATGGAAATTTTGCAACTTTATATCTAGGCTACCGTAGTATATGCGCAATTTGCATCATCGCAGGAGTATTCATACATTTAGTGAACAGAACCAAAATAGGGGAATTTATTAGCTGATACGGGGTCCTCAGGATCAGACGCCTCTGAAAAAAACGTCTTCTCTCCCCTGAGAGATGAGAAGTGAAGCCAGGAGAGATGGGCCAAGTCCAGGCCATAGAATGGATTTATGTCCAGTAGATTCTCATTAAAAACCTCTCAACAACATTGAGGCCGTATCAGATTTATTGTCTTGGATTTGTTCCATAGAGAAGTCGTAGGTCAGAGATTGGCACCATATAGACCTTACTGGCCCGAGGTGAAAATGATTTGTATCAGTGCACTGGTGTGTGTCCAGCGAGTGGAAATTCTAAACATAGGGATTATTATTACTATTATTATTGTCTATTTATTGGGGCAACAAAGGGCTACATAGGAAACAAACAAAAATCATAAACAAGGTGACACAGGGTGGCCTAATTCACCAGACTATCCGAGAGGCTCCGGAAATTCGGGCTGTTCTCCGGTATCCCAGGAGTGCCGGCAAATCTCCTGCAGTGGACTTAAGACTGTGGGCCAGATTTACTAAGCTGTGGGTTTGGACAAACGGAGATGTTGCTCATAGCAACCAATCAGGTTCTAGCTGACATTCTCTAGTATGTAATAGGAAAATGAGAGCTAGAATCTAATTGGTTGCTATGGACAACATCTCCACTTTTCCAAACTAAGTCCCACCCCCTGTCTAGCAACCAGGGCCGCCATTAGGGGGGACAGTCTGGACTACTGTCCTGGGCACGCAGCTGATAGGGGCCCGCCATCATTACAGGGTCAATTCGCAGGGAAAAATTTCCCTGTACACCGGCCAGATGGTAACCCATGTCTGCTGGGCCCTGCCCACATGACAGCACTGATGACTTCACATGGGGGGGGGACCCCACTGTTGTGTCCCGGGCCCCACAAATTTTGAAGGCAGCCCTGCTAGCAACTCTACTATTTTTAGTGTTACCAGGGACTGGGTAAGACTTGATGACATCATTTGCAATATCAAGCCCCGCCCCCATCCCAAGTAATACTATGAGAGATCTCATTGATGCTCAGGGGTGGGGCTTAGGGGTGCGATTTGCATAAAACTCCCTCCCCATATAGGCAACCGTCTCTTCCCTCTGGGATCTCTCAGAGGGAAGCAATGGAAAGTGGATAAGAATGAGGACACAATACAATTCTGATAGACAGAGCGAGGTGGAGACAGACATGAGGCAGGGGAAGGGTAGGTAGAGAGGATGGAGGGCCCTGCAGTTTACAATCCAAGTGGGCGGGGAAAGATATACAGAGATGGAAAACTTCCGAATTTCGGACATGGCTCCCGGAATCCTGGGAGAGCCAGAAAATATCCTAGACCTGGGCTTTTAATGCAAATCCCTACCTCAAGCCCCTAGCGTTACTCAAGGTGGGCGGGGCTTGATGACATCACATCCTGTTCCACCAGTCGTATCCCTAGATTAGATTATGCATGGGCCAGGCTTTAGGTGTGATTTGCATAAATCCAATCATCAAGCCCCACCCACAAGCTGCTTTCTCACAAGAAGCCATCAACGATGGCAACTAAGAGTGTAGAGGGGGAGAAGCTAGGGAAGAGGCCAGGTGGAGGAGGGGTAGGCTTACAAAAAGAAGTATATATATATATTAACGATAACTCACCTACTATCAAATATTTGGCTCATTGTGTTTTGGCAATTGTGTGTAACTAATATTTCTGCAATTGTTGTTGCTTCTGTGCACAGTAGATTACTTCGGCCTCTCAAGCACCTGTTGCTTGCCCTATAAATTGATTGAGCAGCCGGCATTGTGTGTAGCACATTCACTTGTATCTCCTTCAAAGACAACACACGATGAATTATATATTATGTAACCACTTAGCAGAACACTAGTACCTACCAGGCAGACAAAGATGTCGTGTTGTTCAGATAGAAAGAAGACTGAATAAAAAATAAAACATAATTGTGCCCAGACTGTGTGTTCTTTATTGAAAACTCCATTTATTTATTGCTAAGATCCTGGGCCGGATTCACAATTCCGGACGTATTGCAGAATTTACTGATAATAACTACTACGCATGCGTAGTTAAACAGCAAACGGCATAGTGCCCAATCACCCATACAGCAATCAAACCAATCTTAATTGAAAGAAAGAGGCAGACACTGATAGCTGGATTTAAAACCAAGGGAACATGGCATTTATTAATTAGACCAAATTGGTGTAATGATCAACCTAACTGAAAGACTCCTAGCGAGTCAATCTGAATTTTAAGGCAGTTAGGTTGCCTAGTAGCGGTGGAGGTCCAGCAAAACCAAATTCCAGCGGAGGTCATCCACCTTGACCTCGGCACCCCTTCCCCCCTGTCTGATCCTCCAGCAGGCCACTCGACCCGTTCCCACAGGGGCTCGATCGTTCGAAAATCTGACGCCCCCATCCAATGGTTGCGGTGCTATCGGATCAGCGCTACCCCCGCTCCCCCAAGCACATCAGCCACCAGTGCCAGACCTTATTTGCTGATACCTCCACCGCAAACCGCCACCACGACGGAACCCTCCAGTGCCGGAGCCCCAGCCCACCTAAAAGCCTTCCAAAACACTAAATAAACCAGAAATAAAAATCCTGTTCCCCTTATCCGTGAAATGCACTCCGTCACACATATACAGTCCGGGAAAGTCGTGCAAAATCCGAGGGTGAGAAACAGCAAGACCCCCAATTTTTAATATAAATTTAGTTAGAGCATTATTTAACTTTTTTCACTTCTTTTCGATGCTTTTCAAATTAACCACCCCCCTCCAATGAACCCTGGGAGTCATACGCGACCATATGAAACGGAGGTGCGGGAATTTAGCGCGCAAGTCCCCGACATCCGCCTTCATCGTCCTTTCCAAAACTAAATAGGTTCTATGAACCAAATCATTGCCTCCTAGGTGTATAATAACCACCTGAGGCCTGCTAAATTTTGAAAGGGCCCTACTTAATAATGGATAGAGCAACTCCCATTTCAACCCCCTAAACCCCAGCCAGTCGATCTCCCACCCTATAGGTGCTGACGGAGCGCCCCTTGTGGTAAACATCTGCCCTGCCCAGAAGATGTAAGAGTGTCCCACAATCCAGGCCTTCCGGGACCCCCATGTGCGACCTGCAAGAAAAGTTAATACTGTAACCAAAATTCTACCCATGCTTTTTGAATTATCTTAATCAACCTCCTATAATTATCTATTCAACTAAATAAATATATATTATTATTTTTTTTTTTTTTTTATTATATGTAATTAACATCTAACCTAGTAAACACCCACCCAACAATCAATCAAACCACCCACCCTCCCCNGTATTTAAAGTGTACAGTATGGGCGTGCTTAGCTGCGTAAATACGCGTTGCCCATACGTGCGTGTGCGGATCACTGCGGTTACGTTTGCAAAAGTTAAGGTAGGGGTTGGAAAGCGTATCTTGACAAAATACGTACATTCAAGGGGTGTGCCTAGGGGAGTGTATAGAATATACGTAGACGAAAATACGCTACGCGAATAAATATAAACGTAGTTCTGGATCTACCCCAATGAGGGCAGGACACAGAACATTCAGACAGTGGGTTAAACACTTTGGGCCTGATCCAGACCTACGCTTGTGTGCGTTTTTACGGTGATCATAAAGCGTAAAAACGGCCATTTGTACTTACTGCTAATGCGCTAATGTTACGGTCTGAGAATCTGAGAACGTATAGGCATTGATCGTAACAGCTTCGTATTTACGCTCGGGAGGGAGGCGTGCCTGCCATACGAAATCCGTAACTACGAACCGAGGGCAGGGTGAGGCATTGAAATCGTACTGTATGGGCGTGCTAAGCGTCGTAACTACGCAATGAGCTTACGGACGCCCGCGGTTACGTTCAGAGAAGTTGGGGTAGGGTTTGCTGGGCTTAAGAAAGCAAAACTAAGTACGACCAAGGTGGGTTCCTATGGGAGTGCATCGTAGACACGCCCTGAGCGTGGGTGTAAATCAGGCCCTTTTGGCATAATTCCACAACTTGCACGTGATTCATAGAGGCAAAAAAACCCCCACAATTGCCAAGAACAAAGCAGAGACGACAAGAGGACACAGCCGCATCTGAGCACCCACGTGGAAATCAGTTATGGAGCGTGTCGCTGCCTAGCTCCGCCCCTGGCGCATATTGAAACTGTGAATCAGCACCAGCAAATGATCTAAACTTTCAGTTGACAGAAAGAGCTCTGTATGTTTTCTATGTGTTTATGTGCTGTTAGATTATAACAAAAATATCCAAACCTTATTAAATCATACATCAAAAACAACAATTAAAGCAGACGTTTAAACACAAGACAGATCACGCCCTCCGGACTCATCTATAATTAAAGCTATTCATATAAACACGGCTATTAGCGAAAAATAAAAATCCAAAATGCAAAAATGAATCTTGTTGCCTAAATTGCCCTTATGGGAGAGCCTTTCTCAGGCGTGAATTTAAAATGGAAGTATTAGTTTACATACTTTAGGAGTTTTTGTATAATATTACAGCTAGACTAAAACCCCTTTCACGTCACCACCAAATACCAGGGTCTTAGCAAAAATCTGGGTATTTGGTGGTGATGTGAAACGTCCATTTTTTTTAGCGACCCTGGTCTAATGACCCAGGATTCAGACCCGAGAAAGGAAGAAGGGTTTTTATCGGGTCTCAAAGGGACTATACTAATGGTATGGCAATAGTAAACAAATCTGCGTTCTGAGGGGCGTGTTGAGGGAGAGAAGGGGGTGGAGGGTTATAGTCGATGTACAGTAAGGGACGGGGCTTAAGAAAGTGCACCCAATCCAGAGCCGATCACAGACGTAACAAAGGGCTGTTTACATCAATACATTGGGGTAGATCCTGAACAACGTTTGCCGTACGTTTGTTCGCGTAGCGAATTTTCGCGTACGTAAATTCGCTACGCTACCCTTAACACACCCCCTGCACGGCCGTATTTTGTGAAAATACGCTACCCAAACCCTACCTTAACTTTTCCAAACGGCATACGTCCCGTCCGCTAACGTGCGTACAGACTACGCGAACGTACGCAGCTTAGCACGCCCATACTGTACACTTTAAATCCCCCCCCCCGCCTACTTCACGTAATTCGCACGTATTCGTCGCTAACGTAATTTTGGCACGCCCACACGTGATTCGTCTCTAACGTAAATTTGGCACGCCCACACGTAATTACTTACGTTCGCAATACGTGAATTATCCTTACGTTTGAAAATACACTACGCGAATGTGCGTATTTTCTGCGCATGCGTACAAATCTGCGAATTTACGTGTCCACCACACGTAAATTCGCGGAAATGCGTATTTCAGGATCTGCCCCATTATCTCCAGCCCCGGGTCATGTCTAAGTCCAGAGGGTGACCTTCAACGACCATTTTAGACCCTTCCCTTGTGATGTGACACTTCAAACACGTGACAAAGGGTCAGAAATCGCTGCTGATGTGTCGTACCCGTGTCACATCATTACTACAGACAGCAAGACAAGTAAATTGACATTTTTTCTAATGATATTGGACTGGATCCAGACTTAAGTAAGTCAAGGTTGCTGACTCTCCCGGAATATCCGGGAGACTCCCGAAATTTGGGCAGTTCTCCCGGTATCCCGGGAGAGCTGACAAATCTCCTGCAAGTCCCGACCCCCTAATAAACTCTATTGTTATCCCTAGCGTTACTAGGGATGGGCAGGACTTGATGTACCTAATGGAAGGTCATGTTGGAGGTCATGTTGGAGGGTATGTGTTTTGCGTTTATGTGGCCCAGTGTCAGTGTGTTTCTGTGGTGGGTGTGTAACAGGTGTGTAATACTTGATCAGCTGCAGGTTATAGAAAACGATGAAATTGCGCACCACACAGACAGCTGCAGGTCCAGTGTCGTGACAATACCACATAGTCATGTGACCTCAGACCCTAACAAGGTCTCAATGACATGACATGAGAGACCTCTTTACATTTAGTTTTACTTTCTATTAAATATATCATTGTAAAATATAAATATACTAAAGGCTTTTTATATACTAATATCAGCACTTATATGGCTAGTTTCAATGATCTATTTTATTTTCTTATATTAAACAATTCATTGTTTGTTATATATGGCTTAATAAAGATACGGTCATTTTAATAACATGGCATCTAATTATCCACTTACAAGAAATTAACATTGGGATTAAGGCAAAAATTAAACCATTGTGATATTTTTATCCACCATTTAAATAGCGAGATACGTCGTCTTTCAGATACAGGGCTAAATTTACTAAACTGCCAAAAAGAAAAACTGGAGATGTTGCTCATAGCAACCAATCAGATTCTAGCTGCCATTCTTTAGTATGTGATAGGAAAGTGAGAGCTAGATTCTGATTGGCTGCTATGGGCAACATCATCATTTTTCCTCTTCTGCAGTTTAGTAAATCTAGCCTATAGTCTTTTTTCCTGGAACTGTCCTCTTACATATTTCTATCTCCTTTTCAAAATCTCTCTGGAGGTTAGCTAAGCATAGCTGCCAATGATACACAAGCTCACAGTTCCTTCCAGCTTAAGGACTCGCTGTTCCACTTTATGCTTCTATGCTACCGCAATAAATCGACTTCTAAGCTTAGGCCATGTGCTACTTCAGGATTCCATCCATCTCCATCTCTACCGTGTTTTAAATTTCTCTATTATAGTCTTTCATTATTCAAGGTCACCCCTCAAAATCCACTTAGTCATCAAAGGTTACATGCATCCATTATCGTAGAGACAGGTTAAGGCATCTGCACAGGGCACCGGACCTATAGGGGGAAGGGTGTTAACCGGTGGTGTCTAGAGGCCGAGCACTGTCCATTGGTTGTCAAAACTCCTGCACTCCTTTATAAACCCAGGAAAGTGCAAATCCGCGCTTTAGCGAAACGCGTTGGTTACCTTTCAACACAATATTGCTCATTTCTAACAGTAATAACTAAACCTTCATTTGTCTTTTGAAGTGTCATGTAAAAGGACACAGTCGTGAGAAGACTTTACAGTACCCTGGTTTGACAGAATAATTTTAGGTAATGGAGAATAACAATCATCTAATAAAGTCATTTTTATGTGCAAATGTTGAGTATAGAAGAAAAGAAAACCTAACATCGCTCGTGGCCCATTAATAATTCTCTTACACAGTGAACACTTTCCCGACTTCAGACAATCCGTCAGTATTTACCTTCTCCTGGCGCTCGTTCCTATTCCATTCTTTACAAATGAATTTGACACTTTCAAACCTAAGTACCAAGTTTTACAAGACCTGAGGGTGGAGGCGGCTATTGGTGGGGAGAGTTGTTGGCGGCTTCAGTCCCTTGGCCAGTAGTCTGGCTAATGCGAGGTGACTGCTGCTCCGAGACGTGTCTTTCCTGAACAGTCACTATATGATCATATAATAGCGAGGGGGAGAAGAGGGGAAGGCTGACAAATAATTACACAGTGGGTTTAGTCGCTGCTGTCAGGTTACAGCTGTGACGTGTGACATTTAATCAGCCCTACAATTTTCCACATTAAGCAAAATGAAAACCCACAACTAAACTGTACATCAAGCGGATGAGGCATTGAAGAACGTGAACGACATTACCTTTATTATTTGTGGCTCCCCAGAGGGTGTTGGAGGAGGTTTGGTACAAGGCTTAGAAACAGGACACGATGTGAGCACGGGAAGGTCAACAGAGGCTGCAACCTGCACACAGTTCCCTGTGTAGCGTCCGGTGTCTTTGCACACATGTAGTATATACAAAGCTCGTCACCAGGACCTAGGGATCAGTGGACAATGAAATAGGAGGCATATACTGCTGGGCAGACCCAGCCTGGCTTCTTAAATATTGCTTCTTAAGTGTGTAGTTATACGAGCAGAGATACTATGCGTCCCTGGTATGTCTTTTATGCTATCTACGTACCATTTTTTTTATGTAGATTGCGGTATTTAACGAAATGGTATGTAGAGAGTGTAAAAGAGTTACTATGCATGAGCAGTAGCGCTGCTCCTATAACTATGCACTTAAGAAGCAATATTCTTAAGTGAGAATCCGGTCCTAGTACAAAATGTATTGACCTGATTGAGGGAGAGAGGGGGGAGAGAGAGAGAAAGGAAGAGGGGCAGAGAGATAGAGTAAG
>WWET01002903.1:191739-210522 GCA_011038615.1 Limnodynastes dumerilii | reverse complement strand
TATTGCTTTGCTTTGGTGGCTAAGTACAAATTCCAACAATTAACCTCTATCTGGTTTACCTGGATGGAGTTTAAATTGTCTCCTGAATTCCCTCCTGAATTATTGCTTTGCTTTGGTGGCTAAGTACAAATTCCAACAATTAACCTCTATCTGGTTTACCTGGATGGAGTTTAAATTGTCTCCTGAATTCCCTCCTGAAACCTGGATGGAGTTTAAATTGTCTCCTGAATTTAATTCCCTCCTGAATGCCTAAGTTGAGGTATTTGAAATAACTTGTAAAGGTAATTGGGCCAGATATTCCCACTTACCCCAAATGTTGGATATTATCTCTCCCTCCCAGCCCCATCTCCTCACTGAAACAATCCCTCCTACTACACTTCAGCAATGCCGCAAGAGCGGTAATCCCAGTTCACTGGAGATCCGCTAAAATTCCCTCAATATCAGAATGGGTGAAGAGAGTGGAGTTCTACACGTCCATGGAAGATTTGATTCTCTCTGCCACTGATAAGACTTCAGAATACACAGCCACCTGGTACCCGTGGATCCTGTACCTCGATGCCTCCCCCCATGCTATCTCCTTGTAAATTCCCATATATTGCCATATGTTCCCTGCTCTGAGACAAATTAAAATGTCTGTAACAAACAGTGGCTACCCCCTTCCCCCTCCTTTCCCTTTTCTCTCTTTATTCTTAACTTCTCTTCTAATATTGTAATTTCAGATGCCTTGCAGGTAGTCTGCCTCCTGATGATACTGATGCAAACCTCTGTCTGCTCAAATTGGCTGATAAGTTTTGAACTTACTGGTTATATGAGACTGCATTTAACACATGTTTTGTACTGACTGCAAACTTACCTGTTTTGACTTCTTATAAATAGAGAATTTATACTAAATGCCTAAGTTGTACCTCCTGACACCAATCTTCTCAGTTACCATTACTCTTTCCTATCCACCTATAAAGATATGTTCAATGACAGTTAATTTTATTGATATTTTCTCTGCTATTTTAGTGAATAGTAAACCTGTACTAATTCTGCATTTGACTATCGATAAACAATAACAGAATACAAACATACCTGGATTCCCCCCCTTCCCCTGCGTCCCTTAATACAGCCTTTTTGATTTATTGTTCACCATACTCTGTAGGGTCTGGGATCATAATTCCAGTGCCACCATTGAGCAATCTATTTTTAACGGTCAGTTGTTTAAAACTATACATGTTTTTGAATGTTTCACAATATACACTGGAATGTGATGTTATGACACTGTCTGTATGACAGTTGCTTCAATGTCAATTTAAATAAAGAATTTACAAAAAAAAAAAGCAAAAGCAAATCATACGCACTACTATACAATACAGACAGTGCCCTAGTCTCTGCTGTACAATTCCAACTTCATCCTAAAAACCAACCATATCATATAGACTGCATCCAAGAGACTGCCATACAATACAGATTGCATCCTTCTGACCACTATACAATAAATGAATATTATTAGAACTACACAGCATTAAATAAGGCCTACTTGGGTCATAAAAAAACAGAAAACATATTTATAACCACAATAAAAAAAGAAGCAGTCTTGCGAGTTCTTACTGTTATCCAGTGACAATGCCCCATACACACACTGCAGCAGGTCTGAGCAGCTAGACTGATTAAAAGATATCGCTAGATAGCCTCATATTCTGTATATATACATCCCAAGCAGACACGGAGAGAACATACAAACTTCACACACATAACATTTTTTTTTTTTTTTAAATCTAGTGACATCATTGAAACCCTGGTAGTGGGAGAAGAACAAAGATATATGGGAAGGATATAATAGTCATATGACATTTAATTTAGTTGTAAACTCTCCATGGGGAATTTTTTTCCAGAATTAATTGCTAGCCAATAAAAATGTTTAAATGTATAAGCATGCAATGATCAGATATTTTATATAAAACTTTATTTAGTTAATTACATTATTGCAGAAAGCACATCAGGGACCGCAATACAGTGGGGCGCATCAGTAACCACCATAAAATGCAGAGCGCTTAGCAGTGATCGCCATGCATAGAGCATACCATACAACATACCAGTGAACTCTATTCAAGGGAGATGGCATATAATACAATATACCAGTGACTGCCATACAGTACAGTGAGCATTTTATACAATATACTATTTACCTATGTATAATGCAATGTAAACCCCCGTGCAACACAGTCGGTACAATTTTGACAGAATACCAGTGACCTATATAGAGAATACCAGTGTCCTATAAGCAATATAGAGAGAGAATACCAATGACCTATACACAATATAAAGAGAATACCAGAGACTTATAACCTATATAAAGAGTACACCAGCTACCAGACCTTACATGATCAATATTACAAACAACGCATTTTCAAATTAAATAAATTTACCTTGAAAATCTCAAAACTAAGTTTGATTTACTCTCACTTTCAACTCTTACATAATAAATATTTATATAGACATTTCATTCAATAAAGTAGTATTTAAAGGTCTAATTAGTATTTAGTAAATTCATATAAAAAATATTTCTTTGTAAAATTTCAGTACGTTTTCCTTTTATTTGAAACAGCTATTTGTGTTTTAAATATATATTGTAAGGATTGGATGACAGAAAATCTAGACGAATAATAAAATTGTATAAACACACATAGTGGTAGATCCAGAACTAAGTACGCTACACGGAGACATAAAAACACTATTTTGCATGTGCGCAGCAGATGTTACAACACGTAACTCGAAGAGGCGTGCCAACTATATGACAACCGTAATTATGCTTTGGAGGCGGGGGGAGGCATTTAAATCATACAGTATGGGCGTGCTTAGGTGCGTAGGTATGTTCAGCCATTACGGCCGACAGGAGTGATGCTTTGAAAAGTTAAGGTAGGGTTTGGAAAGAGTAACACGGCTAAACTATGTAAGATCGAGAGGAGTGCCAAGGGGAGTGCATAGTAAATATGCTAGCGTAAGTATGCTATGCTAGGAAACGTAATGGAAACGTAGCTCTGGATCTGGGCCAATGTCATTACAGTCCATGTTGGTGTAATGGTCAGGTGTCCTTGTACTTTTGTCCATATAGTGTATTTCCAGTTTCTAATCCACAATCTATCTATTTTAACAATCTCCTATACTTCACTTAGCTTTGTTGTATTTCCTCCTTCCCTCTGCTGCTCTCCTCTGCTGCTCTCCTCTGCTGTGTATGATGCTGACCTGAGGTCGCAACGGCGTCACACCGAAGGAATCCCGGCTCACAGTGGCATCCATTTTTTGGATTTCTGCTGCTAATGTTGCTTGGAAAAAGCGCAGCAGTGCTAAGAAGATAGCCACTGTTAGCTGGAACCAGCACAGCGCTTACCCTGTCCCCTCTTAGCACCACTGATTTTAACGAAAGTGTTATTACACAGCGCAAAACAGGACAGGTGAGTAAAAAACTTTCAAGCGGTCCAGTCAGACAAAGCGTCCCCCACATATTCTGGCACCTTGTTCGACCGCTCTACTTGAATGGGTTAAGAGCTAGCACTGAATATATGTGTCTGGTTACATAAATGTTTTATTACATTATTTGCAGAGATAACTTACAGATAAATCGCATCAAGTGATTCATAATGTAAATTTGAAATAATTTTTAATAAAAGAGTATGAGTATTATTTTCATATCTGATCTTTACAAAAGGATATTGAAGCAAGATGATAGATATAGTACACTTTGGACTGCATTCTAAGTGGGAGATTCAAATCCCTGCGATGATGAGATTAGGCGCAAAGTGCACCTATTTCCTCAGTTATAGTAACTAAACACAGATTTAATCTTACACCTCTACGGGGTACAAAATAAAATCTGTGATGTAGATTAGAGCTGGGTGGTGACCAGCAGAGAGGACGGTCGGGCTGGAGTGTGGATGAAGATAACGGAAGAGAGTTACGGTGCAGTGAAGGAGGAGAGAACCCTGTAAGTTGTTATGAGAAGCTTGAATAGAATTCTGAAAGGGAAAGGAAGACAGTGTAGAAATAGTCAGAGAGGAGAATTTTTCCTCACATATAATTCAACATGGTTTTGCCCAAATGTATCTTTCTACCTGTTTTCCTCTTATGTTAAAACTCAGGATCTGGTCCATGTTAATATTAAATGTCTCTTTAGTGTTGTTTAGATTTTTGATGCTTGATAAAGTCCAAACCCTCGTGACGAAACGCGTTGCAGAGACTCCTCCTCACTTGTCTATCCCAGATGTCCATAGAGACTTGATCTTGCGACTGCTCACTACACGCACCTGGACCATCAGCCAGCCCGTGCACGCGGCGGGGACGCCCGCCGCAGCCATCAGATAAAAAATTAACGGAGCTGAGCCTGTTCCACGGCTATCATCTGAACGATCACGTCTTCTACTAAATCTTCTACTAAATCTTTGAAGCATTTCATTCCAAACAACTTCCTTGAAGTGGTAACTATAAACAATTCTGCCCAGGCTACAGCCATTAATGATTTGAATTTGAATTGTGCCGCTGTGCACGTTATATTATTGCATATATGCTTATCTCACGCTGACCCACTGGTGACTGTATATGAAACTACCAAACTAGTTTACTGTGCCGCTGTGCACTATTCAATAATATTGATATATTGGAGCAACCACATGGCTAAAGAATAATTCCGTTTTACTCATCACCTGAATGCATACTGTTGTGCTGTTGTATACTACTGAACTAGATTCAGCTTAGATTATGATGACTGATTAATAAGCCACTGCTCATCCAGTTATTTGCTGAGCTCTAAAATAATTACTGTTTCTAAGAGCCTATCGAAGTATCACCTTTTGAAGATTAAGGATTTGCTACACGTTTTTATACCATCTAAACAGTTTTTTCTACGGTGAATTGCAACAATCTATCCAATTTATCCATTTCTGTGTTTCTGGCTGCAGCTATTCACGTTACCATAAGTGATCTATTTCTTTGAATTTGTGATCTGCAGTTTTTTACATCTGCTATTGGTATCTGGGATCCCAATATCTATTTGATTATATCTTGACAAGTGCACTTTTATTTTTTATCTGTTTTACTGTGCTTTTGCATAATCTTAATTTGTTTATATTAAATATTGATATTTTTCATTTTGAATATGACTTGCATATTTTTTCTTTAGTCACCATACAGGTCTTAGGATTTAAGCGCGGTGTATTGCTATTTATGTTTACGGTTTACGTTTCATCGCATAGCGTATTTACGCTTTCGGAATTACTATGCACTCCCCTAGGTCGTATGTACTTTTGCTGTTTTACGCTTGCCAAACTTTACCTTAATTTTTCCAAGTGTAACTCCTCTTGGCCGTTATGGCTGAACGTACTTACGCACCTAAACACCCCCGCACTGTACGATTTAAATGCCTCACCCCGCCTCCGAAGCGTAATTACAGGAGTCGTATGTCATGCACGGCCGTTCGTCCATAGTTGTGTTGTTGATCGGTGTCTCGTAAGTACATTCAGAGTTTCTGGTCGTAACATCTGACATGCGCATGCACAGTACATGTAAAACAGAGTTTTTACGACTACAGCGAGCGTAAATACGTTAGTGGTTGTAGGTCTGGATCTGGCCCAATATGAGGATGTGAGTCTAAAAAACAAGGGGTAAAGCCTAATGAGGCTTTAGCTGATTAATTTGCCAGAGGCAGAACAGTAGTTCCTGGAACTACAGCATACACTAGGGGTGGTACAGCGGCCAAAAAGGATGGTCCAAGCTGAGGCAGGTTGAGGCAGGTTAACCAGCGAAGACTACGTAGATGGCAGACTAAGCTGCAATGAGGTGACTCAGCATGACTCAGCAGCAATGATGTTGATGCTGAACTGAATTAACAGTGATGATGCTGATGGCAGACTGAGCTGCAGCGATGATGCTGAAACTAACATAGCTGCAATAGAAGAACAGAGAATGCAGGCTAGAGCTGCAAGCGTGTCGGCTGAAAGCAGACTGGACCTGTTGCTGGATGCAGATTGGGGGGTTAATACAAAGATGCACTTACACTTGCAAAACAGGTGCAAGTGTAGTCCTGAGCAAAACCAACTTGCAGTGTGAGAAGAGGCAAAATTAAACAGTTACAACTGAATAAGAGGTGAAATTTCCTATCTCAACTTTAATTTACAGACTAAACATAATGCTATACAGTATGTGAATTCTATGTGCAAAGGTAAAGATTTTTCTCTGCATGCCAAAGAATTCAAATGAATTAACACTCCTTGCATTGCAAAATGGTTTAGCTGAGCTGTATTGCCCTTACTCTCAGCCTCAGTGACTGCAATGGAGACTTGATAAAAGCAGATTACATTTGGCAGAAGAAGACAGAGCTGCAAAATGAGGTTTCCGCAATGACACACAGGAACCAGGAACACACACAAAGTAATTGTACTGGCACAGGTGACACTGAGCCAGCGAATTAAATAAAGCACCCTGTGCTTCCATTGCTTACCAATCGGTGTGTGTGACCAGCTAGGGTAAAATGCGATTGGTTTGCAGTGCTCAGGTGCTTGTATCCAACATGGCCACACCATGGACAGTAATGATGCCAGAATTACAGAACTGGGATGTGGCCACACAGCAGAGAGATCCCGGGAGAAGCGAACAAAGCTGTGATGGAGGGCCAGAGTAAAGACGGCAGCGTCTGGAGTAGATTTGCGACGATAACAATCCGTAATTCGAAATTTGCTGTTATTCTATATTTTCTAGTTTTGAGCGAGTAGAACATACTGGTTTATACATGAATCCATACATAAAATATGTATATTTTCAAGGTTAAGATGTTACACCTTTGCATTAAAGGGCATAATACAACCTGTAATGGATGAATACCTACTATAGATTGCATTTCCGTTTGGTAAGATTGTAGCTACAATTATACCTTTAGAAGAAATTACTTCCCAGCAATGGCTATGGCTGCAGTTTTTGAATAAACCATGTTCCCATAACTTTGGGATTGCATAAAGCGCCAAGTCTTAAGCCAATTTATTTTCCCTGCAGACTATAAATATTATAGCAGAGTATAGAGGTGTAAAAATGTTTTACATATTAATAAGGAAGAATCAGGGCAAACTATTGACTCTATATTACCTGCCATTGACAATGGCTATAAAGAATGAAATGTCATTGCTTAGGTAAGATTTTTTTGCATGATAAGAATGACATTTAGTTTCATAAAAAGGAAGAACACAGAAATTCATAACTGTATTGGGTTTTGTTCTCTTGTTACTATGTTAACCATTAGAATGTCTGTATTCTTTTCACCTCTCATATAACCAGTGAATTGGGAACTGAAATTGGTCCTCAAAAAAATCTGCAAGTGACTACAGTACATGTGAGCAAGATCAACTGTAGGAAGAACAAGCACAAAAAGAATTAGCACACTGTTATAATTGGTTTTACCAGATGATATCTACTGACTAGTATGTCCCTAGCTGAGCCCAATAAGAACTCCAACCAACTCCAGTAGAAGACAAGAACCATGGTGAGAACAGACAACACCCAACAAACTGAGGATGCACTCTCAGGCATGCAGAGAGAACCCATAACATATCCAGTCAAAACTGGAAAGAACTCAGAAAATACAGAAGAAAATCCAAGGAGCAAAGAGAGAGAGTTCGGAAGACTCCGACACACAATAACCGGCAGCGTTCTGTATCAGCTGCTGGCTATTCTCAGGGACCCTAGCTAGTGGTCGTGACACCTCCACAGATGATTGACTGGCGTCCTGGCAGTTAGGCAATGGCCAGGATGCCAGCATCAGGGATCACAGCCATAGAGGAAGTGAAGGCGCAGCTAGGACAGGAGAAAATAGTACAAGCTATCACCAGAGCGTGACAGTGTGTAACAATAGAGGTCATCATAGGGCCCACCACCTGAAACACAGAGCATCCTAGTGATCTCTCCCAATATAGACAGTTTCTTAAAGACTGCCACTAAATATGAACAGTATTTTAGTGGTTGTCACCAGACAACATTGTAGCTTTCTTCAAAAAGAGTGCGTCTACTGGCTGGCATTAAAGCTTGCCGGTCTACTGTCAAAATCCCATTAGGGCCTGTCAGGATATGTCAAATATCTTGTTTTTGGTTTATGGCACTAGCTTGACGGTAGTCAGGCAGAACGGGTTATGGCTTTTGTCGTAAACAGATCAGAATCTTGGGGGGAGTTGTAAAAGCCACATCTCTGAGGAAGAGTTTGTCCAGAAACAGACCTGCCACTTTTCAAAGGTGGGGGCTGTTGAAGCTGAGCAGTTTTGCCTTTAAAAAGTTTATACCAGATACATACCTTGTAACACTTCAAAATGAAGTGTTCTGTCCCGACCCACAAGGGTTTTTTGCGTAAGTGCTTTCTGTATTTTCACTTTTTATTTTATAAGAAAGTGTTTTGCATGTCCATTTTGTTATTCTTTTGTAAATAAGCATTGTGATTCTTATCAAATTAAATTTCAATTAATAAGTTCATGTCTCTGTGATTAACGTCAGACCAGCTTGGTTATTAAATGCTACTTAATGGTAACAGAAAAATTCCTTCTGAGTTTAGGATAATTTTGATTAGTTTTGTGTAAAGAAAAACCTAAGACCTCCTGTGAATAGTCTTGGTGGTGGCAGCGTGTTAGTAACAAGTCATATTTGAGGTGAATAAGGGTCATTAAAGAACAGACCAGGGGCTAGATTTACTAAACTCGAGATTGTCCCCCGGAGGAGACCAAGGATCGCGGACAGGGACGGAGGAGAAGTAGCAAGAAGATTAAGAAGATTCAGCCTGACTACAAGCAACACTTCAGAACAGCGAGTAGGAAAAGATTGCTTGCTGTGGCATGCTGTGCTTTAAAGTACTAGGTGGCACAGCATGCTATGGGCTAATTGGTAGCCGCAGCAGCCATTTAAAAAAAAAATAATTACATTGAACAACGATGTCTGGTGATTTTAAAAGGGTTTATTTGCCGTGATTACAAGCTTAATCGCGGCAAATAAACCCTTAAAAAATTGCCAAACATCGATGTAGTTTAGAAATCGCTAGACCTAATTTGACCATAGTAAATTCAGCGTTTTTAAATGAAAAAACTATGGCGATGTCCAGCGATTTTTAATGACGATTTCAAATTGACTTTAGTAGATCTAGCCCCAGGTAGCTATTGTGTCAGAGATAGGTCACCAGCTGTGGAAAAAGCAAAGAGAAACTGAGAGGCCCTGTTGCTAGCAGAGTCCAAGAGCACAGAACAAACAAGGACAACGTTTTAGCAATGGACATTGTGTCAGATTCTGGATTGTCACTTTCAGAGCACTGATAGTTCATCTGTGGATACAGCCATGGACACCTATATAAAGAAGGCTCAAAAGTATTTGGGACCAGCAGACATTGCCGTCAAACTGTAGCTCACCCAACAGTTTTGAACAGAGCTACAAGCTTCCATGGATAGGAGAAGCTGCAGAAAAGCATAGCGAGAAGCGGCTGAATGAGAGGCAGAAAAAAAGGCACCAGTTGGAGCTTGCAAAACTCCAGCACCAACCAGACAAAAGGGAGGCTGATGTTTGCAGACCACATATTGACCTATTCCCTGTTCTGAAGAAAGATGGGGATCTGGACTCTTTTCTGCAGGTATTTGAAAAACCCTGCAGCCAGTATGGACTGCCACAAAGTCAGTGGGCACAATATTTAACCCCTGGACTGAGAGGTAAAGCACTGGATGACTTTGCAGACCTAACCGCTGTCTTGCACAATGATTATGAGGCTATTAAAAAGCTTTATTGCAGCATTTTAATATTATACCGAGCCAAGTACGAGCAGATGGTACATTCAAGCACAAAGAAACTGGCGTCTTACATGTGAACCAATTCTTTTTGGTAAAAAGCTTAGAAGAGTGAGCATTACAGATGAAGGTCCAGTTGGTAAACATGACATTTTTTTTTAAAAACATTTAGGACTGTATTCACACCTAAGAAGCTCCAGCTTCTTAGGTGCGTAATTTCCCGAATGTAACTACTGCGCATACGCAGTAGTACATTTACGAAATCTATGAACCAGTTAGGTCTTTAAAGACCGCACACAGTATAGTTAGAAAGAGGCGTGCTAATGTCGCCTCCGGGAGTGTTTAGTTAGAAGGAGGGATTTAGAGGGATTAGACGGGGAGTGCGGGGGGAGAGGCATTGTCCGTGTGTAGTTTCCTTCTTAAGAAGGAAACTATTTACGGGAGGATAAGGTAGCCCTATGGCACTCTTAAGTGCCATAATGTACCTAAAAACGGGAGGTGGTTAGGGGCTGCACAAGTGAGTTAGGTGCAGTTTTGGTCAAATCAAGACTCTCCAAGTATTTGTTCACTGCTTTGTAAATACAAAAAGCAAACAATTCCACCTCCTCCCACACACAAATGAGTCCTTTTATGAACAGTAGCACAAAATAGTACCAAGTAGTGCTAACTGAGTATATTAAAAACTTTCACTATCAGTGTCTATCCAATGAAATCCAGGGTATATTTATAAATGGAGATTGTTTTTGATTTTTCCCCCCTTTAGAATCAGTCTAAGAGAGTTTTAACAACGTTTACATCAAAGTTTTTTTTTTTTAAGTTATGGTATTTAAGTCAGGCATTTTAAATGGGGTTGCCAAAAGCAATTGTGGGGCCCGGTACAGACAAAAAAAAAAAAGACGGGTCTGCAGCGCTTCACCTCTATCTAATGCACAAGGAAGGCTTTTTCTCAAGAAGTCCTCCCTGTGCATTTGTCCACTGTTGTTGTGCAGCCACAGGAACGTGACTGACAAAAGCTTCTGATCTTAACTATTCTTATCTATTACAATGTCACAATACAGCAACAATATTGATTAGCACACTATTTTACTAACCAATTTGTTTGAATTATGACAGTAGTACTCTCAGGAGTAAAGCTCCCTATTGCAAATAGAGCCTTAGATTTCAGGATTGGGAAAAGTAATAGTAAAATCGTCATAACAGCATTTGTATATACTGTATCTTCATTCTAAAGGTTGATTTTCTATTTATAATATTTGGTTATTTTACAATAAATTACTGCTTCAGTTAGCCTTATGTATACCTCACAGCAATAAATAGTTGGCTTGAAGCAAAGAATAGTTATGTGGTAAGACATATTCAATTATTTTTGTCTTTTATTAGTGAGATCCACCACCAGCACTTTACCTTACGTATGGTCCTAGTGGCATATCAAAGCGTGCAGAATACTGGATTGTATTGGGCAGCTGTGTTCTGATGCAGGGATATTGGTACTGCACATGCGCAGTACCAATATCCCGCAGACTTTAAATATGTAGCTTTCAGAAGTCTGCTGGAGTTCTCAACTGTGAATCTGGCCCAAAATATGTATCTTTTAAAACACTATCTTCAATAGCAGTCTTAAAACCTAATCTAAAAATAAAACAAACAGCAGCATAGTAGTTTATCTAGCTATACAAAATATATTCAAATATTTAATATACAGAACATACAGTACAAACTTCAAAATGATAGGTGCATATTGTATGTTACAAACTGTTATAGATAAATGTAGAGTGCCCCAAGAATATTTGTTGCAAATAGGACACACAATTACATACTGATCAGCTCAAAATCATTTATCTATACAAATCTTACAAATGTGCTGGCACAAAACCTTATACCAGAATATATTTTTAACAAAAGGGGACTAAAAGTGTTTTCAGTCTCAAACATTTTAACATACTGCCTTAGTAACCAAAGTGTTTGCTTCTCCTGATATTTCACACAGGTAAAAGTAATCAGATGTTGGACAGTTTAATAAAGCGCATAGACATATTAGCCAGTGTTTGGTTTGAGAAATAAGTGTGGACTAAATAAAAGTCCCTTTTTCTCTCCAGTTTTGAATAAGCATAATTGGCAGGATTTCTTCATTGTCACTTCCAACATCCTCCTCCTGCTCTTTATTGCTTTCGAATGGCATAACCTTTATCAATTTGTCATGTAAAACATCCTTACGGTTCCGCAAATGCTCAATTCGACGGTAACACTCAATTTGTTCATCAATTTCATCTATACGACGATCCAACCGACCTTCTTCATCTTCTTCAGCCACTATTGCTTCAGAAACAGTATTAACTTGACGCATCTCCTTCTGAAACTCTTCCCACTCTTTATCCAGCTGATCTTTGGGAGCATCAACTTTTCTAACCTTTGCATCAACTTCTGGGTCATCGAAGAAGCCCTCAGGTAAAGCTTCTGCCATATTTTCTTTCTTCTCCACTTGTTTTTCTTGTATATCTGCCTTTAAAATGGACCCAGAATGAGAAACCACAGATGTTTTATGGTCAAAGAAATCTGGTGGGAGGCTGCTGTCACCTGCTGTAGATACAGGCAATGGAATGAGAATGGATTTTTGTGTGGAGGTGGAAACCTGTGATGACACCGTTTCACCAGCTTCACCCTCCTCCTCCTCCTCATCATCATCATCATCATAAGTCCCTGCCATCAGGGCAAGACTTGAAGGGTTCTTTGTAGGCTGTTTATGACATGTCTGATCGGTCTCTTCAGAGAAACCAGCTGGGAGCGTGGAAGTTGGAGACTCTTCTGCAGAGGTCTTGGTAATGGAACAATTTATATTGGTGGCTTTGGCAGAGAGTTGAGCGGGATTGCTGGTGCTCACATTTTTATCCTTTATATTTGAGACTTTTTCTTTATGCTGTTTCCCTAGAATATGCGCCTGCCACAGCAGTTCGCTTTTGATCTGCACATTGCAGACTATGCAGGATAAATGACCGAGAGAATTGTACTTAGCCAGCGGGGACTCGATTCTTTTATTGGCTGCAGTTTTCCGTTGTTTAGCTTTCATTAGCCGCCTTAGCTCTTCTTGCTGTACTAATTTCCTCTTGCCCGCAGCAGCCATGTTTCTCCGCTCAGCTTGCTCTGCGCTGCGCCTCTCCTTCCTGTTTCACGTTCTTGCAACGACAGGAAGTACGTAACCAAAGAGACTGCGGGAGATGCTAGATCCAGGTCTGCTCGAGGATGTTTTGCTGTCAACACCACGTGACCAGCTGTTCTGGTTTGTGGTGGGGGTGGGCACAGTGGCTCGTGTTCTTCTGTCAGTGCTGTAGATTTAGACATCAGTGCAGTCAGATACATTGTTTAAGGATTTTTTCTTTTTGTTTACATGCATATTTTCCACTGAAAAGCTGCTTGTTGTATGTGAGGTAGGAAGGGGTGTGAGAAAGGTAGGGGGAATGTATTATGGGGTGCACAGTGTAAAAGGTATAGAGAGTGTGTTATGGCGTGCAGTGTATGTGAGGTAGAAGCAGGCAGAATGTATTATGGGAGCAGTGCTGTCGTGCTACAACAATTAGGAATGACTGGGTACCATAGGACTGCTGCAGACATAGACATGTTACCTGTCAGGCTGCTGCTAATAATGCTATACAGTAACTATGCGACTGGCATGTTTCTATTTTGCTTTGGCTTATAATAGCAATCCTCAGTATTCCTCATGTGTTTGCTTCTCTGCACTGATGCAAATGTGCCACACCAAGGTCATATCTGTGACCTTTAGGAAACTGTCAGAGGAAGAAGACGGTGGAAAGCGATAATCAGGATGTGGAGGGGGGTTTATTTGGAGTATGATTGTGGATAGGCGAGCAGATGTGGTGCTTTCAAGTATAGGGAAGCAAATGGGGCTCTATAATTTATTGGGGCAGTGTTATAACCCTCTGTATGTGCAAGAGGTATGTGCAGCAGATCAGCAATGCTACAGTTACTCTGCTACCTCAACAAAAAAGAAATTTAGGTTGGGGTATATTGAGATATAATTTAATTTCAACCTCCATATAATATATAGACAACACCTAAAAAAACAAAAACTAACAGTTGTGCAATTACTATGTGAATAAAAAAAACGACGTTACATTAATGACAACTTTTTTTTTTCAGGATTTTTCTGTATATTGTCCCGTGGACACATGGAGCCTTCATGATAGTGTCACAAGGTAGACATTTTATTTAATTACACAATCGTAAGATCAATATATAGAATAAAATTACTATCAGTTGTGTAATAACCACATGAAATAAAGTAGTAAAAGATAAACTGTCACCTATTACCTCTTGGAGGCTCCATGTGTCATATCACGCTCCTTGACAGCTCAGTTTACACACAATATATTCAGTTACTGGAGAAGTAAAATATATTCACCTGCACTTTTCTTGACTGTTCTCAGCTATGTATTATCTTATGTACAATAAAATATGATAGTTAAAACAAGACACTTATTATCTGCTCCAAATATTGTTGTGTTGTCTGTCTCACAGTCTGTAAAGGGAGCATATTCATGCCCCCAATTCTGCTTTAAGAGAAATTAAGTCTCATATAAAGTCTGATATTTTTCTTATCTGTTGTCTTCTGCAAATGGTAATAGGAGAGAAAAAAATAAAGTCCAACAAGGTCCAACTCAGGCCTATTTCAGCTTGCACTTTGACCCTTTGGCTTAATGGTATATCCAGTACAATATAGAGAGCACAACAGTGAAAGAGTACATAAGTGGCTAAAACTTAAATTAAACATAATAACTGTGGGCAGCATGGTGCTCAGTGATTAGCACTTGTCTCATAACGCTGAGGTCATGTAAAGCACTATATAAAAACTTGTTAATTAATAAATAAATTACTTGTTTCTATAAACTACTCCCCAGCCACCTACATGTATAATATATTTAAAAATACTTTGAAATAAAGTAATACCTCTTTTTGTCCTTTTAGGCTTTTTTGTAGGTTTGGTGTAGGAAGCAGAGAATATATTGTGGGGTGTATTATGGTGCATTGTGTGGGTGTGTGAGGAGTAGAAGCAGAAGAATGTTTTATGGGGTATATTGTGTGTGTATGATTTAGAAGCAGGGATATTATATTGTGTGCGCGAGGTAGAGGCAGGAAGACTGTATTATAGGATGCACTGCGTATAGTAGACACAAGGAGTATGTATTATAAGGTGCACTATGTATGAGGTAATATGTATAATGGGGTGCACTGTGTGTGAGAGGTAGGGGAGGAAGAATGTATATTGGGGTACACTGTGTGTTTGAAAGTTAGGGAGAGTAAATTATAGATTGTACTGTGTGTGTGTGAGAAAGATAGAGGCCGGGTGAATGTATTAGTGGGGTGCACTGTGTGTGTGTGTGTGTGTGTTAGACAGGGGTAAGGAGATTCCAGTATAAGGTACACTGTGTGTGTGAGGAAGAGGCAGGAAGTATATTGTACATATTATTTGATTCTCTGTGAAAGAAGTAGATTCAAGGTAAAAGTGTTCTGGGGTGCACTGTGTGTGTAAGGGCAGAGAGAATGTATAATGAGGTACACTTTGTTTATGTCTGAATGCAGAGGCAGGGAAAATGTATAACTGAGGAAATTTGTGTAGGTTTTGGTAGGGAAAATGTATTATGGGGTGCACTGTGTGTGCATGAGAGGGAGAGGCAGGGAAAATGTGGGTGCACATTGTGTATATTTTTGAGGTAGAGGCAGGGAGAATGCATTATGGGGTACACTTTTTTGTATATCTGTCAGGTAGAGGCAGAGAGAATGTATTATGGGGTGCACTTTGTATATCTGTGAGGTAGAGGCAGGCAGAATGCATTATGGGGTGCACTTTGTGTATATCTGTGAGGTAGAGGCAGGGAAAATTATTATGGTGTGCACTTTGTATGTCTGAGGTAGAGCAATAGAGGATGTATAATAAGGTGTGTATGTCTGGGAGACAGGGAGACTTTATTATGGGATGCACTATGTTTGAAGTATAGACAGGGAATATTTATTATGGTGTAAACTTAGTGTGTGCCTGAGAAGTAGAAGTATGGACAATTTATTATCGGATGTACTTTCTGAGCTTGATTCAATTAGCTTCGCACCGGCGTTATTTGCGTTGCAAAGCTAATTCCGCAAATTTTTTTAGGGAGATTTTTATGCACACCCCATAGAAGTGCGCATAAAAATTTGCTTCGTTTTCCTACCATATATGATGGGAAAAAGCGCTCCACGAGCTTTTCCCTTTATCGTGGGTAATTGAATCAGGCCCTCTGTATGCGCAAGAGGTATGTGCAGCAGATCAGCAATGCTACAGTTACTCTGCTACCTCAACAAAAAAAACCCTGAAATACTTGTTCAGAAAACTGAACTTAACCAAGTTTTCCTACCAGGTAAAAATATATAGCAAAAATAACATTCAGCCTCAATATATTAGTAAGAAGTAATGAAAACTAGATTTAGGAAAGTCATAATTGACCCTGTGTCAGTCCAGGCCCATTACACCTGTGTACCCACTGTAGAACGTATAAACAGTATGGGTTAGATACTTATGAAATTGGATCCATGAGCAGAAAATTCAGGGGGATTTACAATCACAAGACTACATATACAAACACATCTGTGCACTCCCATTGCTAACCACTAACCTCACTTTGACTAACGTCTAATACACATCACCTATCTTACCTCTTCTGACTCCTTCAAATGGTAAATGGCAGCAGTGTCTGAACCAGAATGCAGAGAGAAAGCACACATATATTTTTTATCAGCAGCACTCAACCTTTTTTTGCGGGGAGTACCATACATACCCGCTACCCAAATATATAAATCTTTTTACATATATCTGCAATGATTTTGAGGTTTTTTTTGTATTTGTATTTGCCATTCAACCCTTAAAATATTATTTTTAAATATGCCCTTTGAAATCGCACCATGTTAAAATACAACCTTGCCCAGACATTCTGAGCACCATCAAACTGGTGGAGAACCCCTACTTTATATAGTAATGCTAAGGCACACCTACTTTAGAATAGCACAGAAAAGCTGGCTTGGTCTGATCCAAACACATGACAAAGGTAAAATCAGATCTCTGGTTCTGGTCTTATATATCTGCAGCAGCCTCTACTTTATGAAAAAGAAATAAAAAGAAAGCAGCACTGACCAACTAACTCTAAAACATACACTAGACTACTGGATTCCAGACTAGGATCGTCTCAAGAGTACAGCTGACAGATTCTTGAGGAGGACTGGGATAGGATCTTGGAAAACAGGGCTGGTGCAGAGGGATAGTAGGATAATACAGATATCAGGTGAGTAGGAATGGATAAACAAACGGGTAGGCAGAGATGGCAAGAAAGTTCGAAATAACATAGTAGTAAGGCACGTAAACAATGGAAGAACAGATGATGCATAAGTCATCAAGAGAATGAAACAATAAAAAACATCTAAAGTGTTTAAGACTTTGCTGATTTACTTTGTCTGATTTATTTCCAAAACTTAGTCTTCCAGTGTGTTGTTTGTAAAGTAATTTGTAACATAAAGGTGTAGAGATAAAGGAAATAAAGAAGGAGAGAGAGAGGGAGAGGGGGTTAGGAGAGGTCCAAGTCAGTGGACAGAAGACATGATATTAGGAGGTAAGTAGACAAACAAGAGATCACTAGTTTCAAGTGCAGGTCGGGGAGGGTGACCCCGGTGGGGTCTCTGCTACAAGGCTCGGAGTGTTTCAAATTCCAGGGTTTTTTTAAACTCCAACCATTCAAAACACATTGTTGTAAAGAGGCGAAAGGTATTATGGGCTGAGAAAGTGAGGTCATCCATTGACAGATAGAATTCAATCCTGTCAATCTATTCTTTGATAGACGGAGGGTTAGATGATTTCCAGTGTACTGGAATGACAGTAATTGCTGCTTTGCTTAGATGTTTTAGAAGTGATTTCTTATAGACAGATATAGGGAGGTACATTGCGGCAAAAGACAGAAATCTGGGGTTTCCTGGGTTTCCCCTTAACTAGATGTTTAGTTATCTCAATGACTCGGTTCCAAAAAGGGGACAGCAAATGGCAGTCCCACCATATGTGAAGAAATGTACCTCCCGGGGTGCCACAACTCCAGCATAAATCAGGAGTAAAAGGAAATATGGCGTGTAGCCGGTTAGGAACTAGGTGCCATCTGGACAACAATTTGTAGTGTGTCTCAACCACAGAGGCGTTGTAGGAGGAAGAGTGTGATACTTCAGACCAGTTAGAGTCTGAGAGGGGAGAGGGAAGCTTTCTGTTCCATGCTGCAACAAATGAGAGTTTGTGGTTAATAGTACAATCTATCAGGAGTTTGTATAGAGATGAGATAACATGGGTAGGACTGGAATCACTGGAGCAGAGAGCTTCAAATCTGATTGGAGGGCCCTGGCAACGTGGATGGTTAGGAATTGACTGGAAATAGTGGCGTACTTGGAGATAAAACCAGTGATCCCTTTGAGGGAGGCAGTATTTCTCTTGGAGAGTTCGGAAGGAAGCAACTCCCCCGTGAACCACCAGCTGACCCAGCCTAAACAGCCCCGAGTACCTCCATGATCATCATAGTCTTTTTAGTATGACCCCTAGGGGGAATTGTGGGTTGTGTACAGAGGCGTAACTAGCGTGGGTTTTGTAGGGCTCGTGCCCCAGGTTCCGATGGCGCCCAGCTGATGTGGGCGCAATCGGAGGCTTAGGGCATGAGGCCTACAAAAATCCACTGCCTTTTTTTTTTCCCCGTTGGACTCCTTTTCCAGGAGTCACAGCGGGTAGCAGGCATCACAGCGGTGGTGTGTGCGGTGAATACAGACGCCGACGCGACCTTGGGGTCACGTCAGCGTCTGTATTCACTGCAAGCACCACCTGACAATGCAGAGAGCGCGCCGCGGAGGAGAGGGCAAGTGACTTTCTATTGGGGGCTGCACTAAGGACTCAACTATATTAAGGGAGCGCACTAAGGACTGAAACTATGATGGGGCTGCACTAAGG
>WWET01002903.1:176102-188299 GCA_011038615.1 Limnodynastes dumerilii | reverse complement strand
TTTTTACTGGGGCGCGGCGCACCTTTGGGATTTGCCCCAGGTTCCATTTACCCTAGATAAGCCCCTGGTTGTGTAGAAAAAGAGTAAGAGGGGAGAAGTGGAAATTCATACCTACTGCATACCAAGAGAGATATATATCAATAAAAAAAATTTTTACTGTGGGGGGGCGCACCTTTGGGATTTGCCCCAGGTTCCATTTACCCTAGATAAGCCCCTGGTTGTGTAGAAAAAGAGTAAGAGGGGAGGGAAAAAGTGGAAATTTCTGGTAGTTTACGACGCTTGTCCCAGTTAGAAAGCGTTGGCCCTATTGTGGGGTGCGAGGAGTGAGGTAACTTGGGCAGCTAAGGTGGAATGTGGAGGGGAATGTGAAACAGTGAGCTCTCCACCTCAACCCACTGTTTGTCACCATTCTTCCTAGTCCAGTCAATGATCTGGCCGAGGTGTATCGCCTCATAATAGGTAGGGAGACATGGCAACTGCAGTCCACCCCTTGATTTGAGCATGTGCATTGTTTTTTGTTTACAGCGGGATCTTTTATGTTTCCATATAAAGTCTCTACAAATGAGGGCTGAGTTAGGGAGGTTACGCTCCTCTGTGAGCGTAGTTACACACAGTTACGCTGGCTGGTTAGGGTAGCCTTCAGCCAACGTAACTGTGTGTAACAACGCTCACACAGGGGGAGTACACCAGAACTACGCTGGCCGTATTTACGGGCCAGCGTAGCTCTGGATCAGACCCCTTGTCCTTAAAATGTTTGTAATTTGTAATAGAGAAACCGTCAGGGCCGGGGCTCTTCCCATTAAGTGTTGGACTTAATAGCTTTGTCTAGCTCAGCTGAGGTCAGGGGGTGGTCAAGTTCTGTCTTGGCGTCAGGAGGAAGCAAGGGGAGAGTGGATCTGCGTAAGTATTCTGCGATGTTGTGGCGCTTGGCCTCTGTCTCCTCAGGGGAGGCAGGGTGAGGGAGACCGTAGAGTGAACGATAGGGGTTCTAGATATTTAAGTGTCCTGAACTCCGAACATGACAGGGGAGTGATAGGGGTTTTCCCTTTCCTTCTCACATGCGAGCTTACAGACCTCTGGAACACGCACGGGGGTCTGAATCAGGTCCTATATGTAAAAGTATAATCTGCGAGAAAGGTTTTTGATTTACCTAAATACATGAGATGATACAAAAATTGTAACCACCACAAGTACCGCAACACAAATCCATCCTATAAAATCACAAAATGGCTGTATTTGGAACTTCTTTTATTGATGTGGGTCTGACTCACCTGATACTTTAAAATAAGCTTTATTGCAAGATAAAAATAATGATTCTGGTTGATTAACAGTTATCAATAAAAAGATGATTGACTACCAATTGATCAAGGCACAAGAGATGGTAGTATACTGTATAATCTCTGGGGTTAATCCAGAGTTAGGATCAACAACAACAACGGTGTAAACTTGCTTCTGACCAATCCATGCTACATTGTGAGTGGTGAAATATTAGTTTATTATATACTAAATATATAATTAATAGCTTCAATTTTAAACTGTAATTAAATGGTGAGTTAGGGAATGTCAACATGGTATTGCTCTTTGTTTATTTATTTTGTTGCTCCAATTTATAGGGTTAGAAGCTGATATTAGAAATAGCACTCTGTGATTTTGAGATTGAATTAGTCTGCATCTAGTTAATAAGTATTTCCTTATAGTTACTTCATCCTCAAATACTGGGGAGTGGAGTGTTGGACAATAAAATGAGATTGTAGTTTTGTTTCTGTAGAATAATAACTAAATCTACAGGCACTGACTTGCAATATTAAGTTTCAGTTTCGTTTCATACTAAGGTTTTCTGTCCTGGAAGAAACACTGCAGATCAGATAAGCCAGATGCGGCCAACCAGTCTGACCTAAGAGAGAAAAAAACAAACCACAAGGACCAAGGCTATTATACTGTATATAAAATATATTACAAACATTGCTGTCCCCTACACACATACTTGTTGTTACACATACACAATTACTGTGACCATCCCCCTATTGGCAAAAATATATATAACTGCTTTCACACACTCCCACAAATACATTTGTCAGGTTTCACACTCCCCCACAAATACACAACTGTTGTCACACACTCCCACAAATACATTTGTCAGGTGTTACACTCTAACACAAATATACAACTGTTGTCACACACACTCCCACAAACAAACATCTGCTGTCACACACAATCCCCAAATACATATCTTCTGTTACACACTTTCCCCAAACACACACCTGCTGTCACACACTCCCATAAATGCATGTATATGGTCACTCACTCTCCCACAAATGCACATGTCTGCTGTTACACACACACTCCAACAAGTACACTTATGCTTTCACACACACACTCCCAAAAATACACATAAATGCTGTCACGCTATCCCCCATATGTACATATCTGCTGTTACACACACTCCCACAAATATATGTCTGCATCACACCCACAAATACACATCTGCTGTCACGAATACTCCCACTAATACTTCTGCCGTTACACACACTCCTATAAATATACATAAATGTTGTCACACTGTCCCACATATCTTCTGTCACACACACACTCCCACAAATACACATCTGCTGTCACGTACACTCATGTCTGCCGTCACACGCACTCCCATAAGAACACATAAATGCTGTCGCACTATCCCACATGTGCACATATATGCTGTTACACACACTTCCACAAATACACATCTCCTTTTCGCACATTGGGCTGGATCCAGACGTTGTTAAGTGCTTGAACTTAGTTACTCAAGGGCTATATCATGTTGATTTCAGGGGGAGTCAAGTTAATTGTATTCTGTGCATGTAGGGATATATATTTGAATTGCTTACTGCACACAGATACTGACCAGCTTTACTATTATACTGTTATCTAGACTTGGGATAGGAAACATCACCTCTCAACTCTAATACTGTTTACAACAGATGAAATATGACTCCCCTGAAATAAACATGGTTTAGTCCTTGAGTAACTAAGTTCAAGCACTTAACATGGTCTGGATCCAGCCCATTGCCACTTATACACGTCTGCTGTCACACACCACTGTCACTAATACATGTCTTCTGACACATTCATGCACACTCCCACAAATACTCAAATTCTGTTACACTATGCCTCATGTGCACATATCTGCTGTTACACACACTCTTCCAAATGTACTGTCACACACACTTCCATAAATACAAATCTCCTTTTTGCACTTTGCCACTAATACATGTCTGCTGTCACACACACACTGCCACTAATATACCTCTGCTGACACATACATGCACACTCCCACAAATACACTTAACCTGCGCCATACACACTCCTACAAATACACAGAATTACCTAAACATAATATAATAAATACACGTACCTACCTTGCCCTGGATTGTTATTGTGCAGACTCATTCTCTTCTCCACTGCAATTGGTCCTGTATAATGGAACAATGCTCGACTCCTCCGGGAGTTTACTTGACTCAGGTGATGCCTGACACTTCACTGCACTGTTATCCGCTGCACGTGATGCACAGTAGCCACATTATTGGCGGTCAGTGATCTAAGTCGTTCACAGCCAGTCTGCATTGTGTGCCTATGTATTTTAAAACAGTGCATGTGCATTGCTACCTACTGCAGATAGAAATGTGCAAGAGCACAAAATTGCTACAAGAGTTTAAATATAAATTTGACATCAATGCAGAAAGCAGCTGGGTCTACAAATGTTGCCACCGGTTTTCCTTCAGTGCTTTAGCCTTAATTTTTCTGCGTATTTTTTTATATTATTTTATTCATTGTTAGCACAGACACCTTGTGTATATGAATGCTTATGCAAAAACTAATTTATGTATTAACATGACTTATGGTTTCTTGTAACCAAAGAAATGTCAAGGGGGTGTCAATGGGCAAATGGTGAGCATAAGCTATGAACTGTCAGTTTGTAACGCAAGTAGACCCAGACACATCTGTATATCTAGAGGATTAGTGCAGAAGCTCACTGATGGTGTTTCACAGTACTAGCTAACCACTTTTGACTGGTCTCTTGATAGCGATAGTATTTTTTTTAATAGGGTCGCTGCTATATTAAAACAACAGATACTTGTATCAAAATTGATTTTATAAAGTAAAATATGATTTTTGCACTTATTACTACTGCTGAAGATGAGAGGTACTGGTTTAATAAATGACAGCGGGCTGGATTCAGACTTAAGTGCTTGAAATTAGTTACTCCTGGGCTAAACCATGTTGCAGGGGAGTCATATTTCATCTGTTGCACACAGTATTAGAGTTGAGAGGTGGTTTCCCAGCCCAAGTCTAAATAACAGTGTGATAGTAAAGCTGGTCAGTATCTGTGTGCAGTAAGCAATTCAAAGATATATCCCTGCATGCAAAAAATACAATTAATACCACGTTTAGATTACCAGCCCTGCAAATTTCCTGGGTTTTGAAACCCTGTGGATTTGCAGGGACACGCCGGGCTGCCCATGCACACTGACAGCGGTGACCCGGGATTTCCCTGGTCACCGCTGTGCAGTGGAGCCGCGGGACCCGGCTTTCTCAGCAAACCCCTTCTCTTTAGCCAGGTCTAAGAGCCGGCTAGAGAGAGCCGGGGTTCGCGTTCAGATTGCCAGAAAAAGCCGGGGTTTTCATGAAATCCGACTATTTCATGAAAACCCTGGCTTTTAGCTGGTAATCTGAACAGGGTATAACTTGACTCCCACTACAATCAACATGGTTTAGCCCAGGAGTAACTAATTTCAAGCACTTACTTAAGTCTGGATCCAGCTCAGTCTTTATTTAGAAACCCAGAACTAATAGATGACATAAAAACTTTAGATATAGTATAGATAGTCTAGATATGCACTGCAATATAAAATAACATAACATAACATACGCAAGGGGTACTGGCTGAGAATATGCAGTAGAAGTTCAGAATGGAGTCCAATAGTGCAGATAAAGAAATTTCCAATAATCCAGTATACAGTCCCAGTGGTGACTTGATATAGGTGACATGTAACAAAGTTCATCAAATTTACTGAAACAGACCTAAAACTCCTCTGAATTACCAACAAGGCACAGCGGGTCAAAAGAGTAATTTTAGCCCAAATTTTTACCACACAGGTTGGCTTGTATGAAGCTGATCCAAAGGCAGATAATAGGCAGGATGTCGGCTAGAATGGATGTAGAGAAATTGAATATCTCAGGAAGGAAACAGCTGATGCACCACCAGAAGTCAGAAAATGGAGTGATTTGGGAACTGCACCACGTATACGGAGTGACAGAATGCCTTTCAAATCTAAAAAGGGGGTGCTGGGTGCTTCACAATTAGGGACACATGTGAAGTTGGAACTTTGCGACCGAATGCTCCTGGGAACAGGATTTGTAGTTGGAGGCTGCTAGGACAGGGCCTGTGCCCATGGCTATTTGCTACTAGAAACTACACAAGGTTTTGTGGCTGGGAGTGTTCAGGAGCAAAACAATGAAATCCAAAGGAGTATAAAGAGGGCACAGCAACAAGAGCTCATAAACTAGGGCACACAACAGGTACCTCAGGACATAGGTACCTAGCAGCTCGCGGTTCAGAGGTAGAGCAGGATCCTAACAAAGGCCATATTTAAAGACTGCATGTATGCAATCTATGTAGCGAAACGCTACGTAGATGGCGTAAAATATTTACTACACGTGCGCATTAGCACTAAATAAGCACGTAAGTTAAGAAATACGGCGTTGTGAATCCGGTCCAAAGGATCAGATGTAATTCAGAGTTTGAAAATAAGAGAGGAAAGTTACACCTGGGCAAAACCATGTTGATTTCAGAATAAAATTTCATCTGTTGCAAACAGTATTATAGTTGAGAGGTGATGTTTCCTAACCCAAGTCTAAATAACAGTGTGAAAGTGAGGCTGTTCAGTACCTGTGTGCAATAAGCAAAAGCAAAGTATTCTCCCTACAAGCAAAGAATACAATTTATTTGACTCCCTCTGAAATTAACATGGTTTTGCCCAATGTAACTTTCCTCTCTTATATTCAAACTCTGAATCTGGTCCAAAAATCCTATTTTATTTTGCATATATGGCCCTAGCTTAGTCCTCTGTTCCTTACCTTCCCTGCAGCTCCTAACCTTGGCTGGCTCTGTCCCCACCGCTCCCAGATCTGCTCTTTGCTTCCCTTGTGCTCACTCTTGCTCCTCCACTCTCTCGCAATATCTTCTTTTATCACTCTCCCTTCTTTTCCTGTGACTTCTGCTGGACCTTCATTAATAGTAAGTATTCAAGGACAAGGGAGTTCCCAAGTCACGCTACCTCTAGAACAGCTGCTGGTCTCCAACTCTGAGTGGTTCACACCTATTACCCTCCTGTGTTTATGTAGTGCACAATAATTGTATTTCCCAAAAGGGTCTGTATTTAGGATACAGGATGGTGACTATAGTGCTTATTCAATTAGATACTTTTTTAAAGATATTCTTTACTCCATGTATGTATCAATAAACATTAATGTATCTCATACAAATATTAACCGGAAATAAGGTAAGTGGTACACAGGTCAGCGAGGTAAGTATTACACAAGTCTAATATTAAGATGTCTTATCATAAATAACAATTGATATGTTACACAAACTTGTATCTCACATGATCCAGAAATGGCTGCAGAAAAAATAAGTTCAACCTTTTATTCATATAACAATAATCTATGTTCAGTTACCAGCTACTATGCCGTAAATATCACACAACATGGCCCAAAGAACTCTGTTCAAACAATGAAAACGAACAAAACCCAACTCTAACAGTAAGTATTAAGAGTGTGTTATGAACAACAATCAGTGTATCACACCAATAAAGTCACTCTTTATAGACAAATACCTTTGATCTTTCTCATGTGTGGATCCAATTCCTTTTTGTAATGAAGTTTTGTTTTGTTATGAAATTTCCTTTTGTAATAAAGTTCCTACTGCAAATTGTCCTCAAAGTCTCGAGATTCTTATTTTATATTTGCTTGTATTAATTTATTGTTTTGCATGAAGTACTTTTAATACGGTATTTCAATATTTACATGTAAAACAAAAATTACATACTATCATAATGTAGCTTATTCACACATATGGGTCCACTCTGTAACAGGGAATGTGCTCACCATGGACAACTCTTTGTAATAAGGTGTATCGTGCTTGGAGCTTGGTTGCTCCTGGCGATGTCCTTGTTCACCTCATATAGATGTGCAGGTTGTTTTCACCAGTCCTTATGGTCTCCTTCCATCAACGCATGTATGGTGGTAGGTCTTAAATGGTCCAATATAGATTTAGGGATAGGTTGCAGGGAGAAAATGGATAGGAGAAGGGGAGACTTAGGGCTAGGCTATGAGAAGGGGAAGGAGCCTAGAAGGGTTAGGCTGTGGAGAGGGGGTGGATGGGAGAAGGGTAGACTTAGGGTTAGATTGCATGGAGGGGAGACATGGGCAGATTGGTAATAGGCCTTACTGAGAGATTAACCTTTCCCTAATGAAGCTGCCCAGAGTCGCCTTAAACAAATGTAATTTTCTTTCTTAATGACAGAAGATCAGCAGCAGCTGCTGCATCCCGTTCATTGGCCCAGCACAGGTACTGTACTGTGGAGGCCACTCAGTATACCCACTTTACCTGAGAGGCCTCCGCAATACAGGATCAGAATTGGGCCAATGAGCTAGGCAAAGCAGCTGCTCCATGTTTGGCAGTCAGGAGACAGGAAAAGAGGGATCAGCTTACAGTTGCCAGGAGGTGGCCCCAGCCATTGCTACAGAGCGACAGGCAGCCAATCGTGAGACTGTTGCTGAGTGGGGTGGAGGCAGCCTTATTATTGGCTACCTGTTTCTTTGTGGCAACATCTGGAGCCGCTTACTGGCAACTGTAAGCTGATCTCCTACTTGTCTTTTTGGGCTACTGACTGCTGGCTCTTCACTATGATCAGGTACAAGAGTGTGTGTGTATATATGTATATGCAGTGTACTGTGTGTGTGTATTTATCTGGAGTGCACTGGGTGTGTGTGTGTATCTATCTGGAGTGCACTGGGTGTGTGTGTGTGTATGTATGTTTCTATCTATCAGGAGTGTGGTGGGTGGGTGTGTGTGTGTGTATCTATCTGGAGTGCACTGGGTGTGTGTGTGTGTGTGTATGTATCTATCTATCTATCTATCTATCTATCTATCTATCTATCTATCTATCTATCAGGAGTGTACTGGGTGTGTGTGTGTGTATCTATCTGGAGTGCACTGGGTGTGTGTATCTGGAGTGCACTGGGAATGTGTGTGTATCTATCTGGAGTGCACTGGGTGTGTGTGTGTGTGTGTATCTATCTGCAGTAGAAAATGCTGAATTTTGAAAGGGGTTTTCAATGAGTATAATACATGTGGGGTATATTAGCATACCACGCTCTGCTCCTGACACGCCCACACTGTCATGCCGCATGGGGCAAAAATTGCCCCTAGCTTGTGAGTGTGTATTAGGGAATTAGGCTGTAATGCCACAGAGGTTGATGTGAAGGACTGTTTAAAATTGTAAAGAGCTTAATATGATGGCAATGTTTAAAAAAAAACAAAAAAAAAAAACAAAAAGAAAAAACACGAATGACAATACTGATAATATGGTCGTACTAGCTGCCTGCCAATACATCCATTAACGTTCTCTGTTAGAGCAGGAAGTTTATAATGTAGATGTGAAAATAGTAAAAATTCTACATTAAGGAGTTGCATTGGTTATTGGCTCTAACAAGTCCTGTTTTTATATTTTTTTAGGTGATTTATGAGTTACTTGTTTTACAAATTAAAATTTTATTTTAAAGGCACACATCCACAGGTCCAGAGCTTGTGTCAGAAGCATAAGCACAGTTGAAATTGTTGTGACCCATTTACCATCCCCCACCTGCTTCCCTATTGCAGCACAGGCCAGTGCTATCAACCTCTATGTCAGTCTATCCCTTTCAGACCCCTTTCAGAAAAACCCCTGGGTGTGCCACTGATCTGGAGTGGTGTGTGTATATGTTTGTGTGTTTGTATGTATCTATCTGGAGGGCACTCTGGGTATATACAGGTGAAACTCGAAAAATTAAAATATCGTTCAAAAGTTCATTTATTTCAGTAATTCAACTTAAAAGGTGAAACTAATATATTATATAGACTCATGCAAAGTGAGATATTTCAAGCCTTTATTTGTATTAATTTTTATGATTATGGCTCAGAGCTTATGAAAACTCCAAAATCAAAATCTCACAAAATTAGAATAATGTGACAAGGTTCAATATTGTAGGTTCAAATAGTCACACTCTAATCAGCAAATGATTCCAGAATACCTGCAGAGGGTGCCTGAGTTGGATATTCTCAAAGTGCTGTATCAAAGCACATTAATAGACAGTTAAGTGGAAAGGCAAAGTGTGGAAGAAAAAGGTGCACAAGCAGCAGGGATGACCGCAGCCTGGAGAGGATTGTCAGGAAAAGGCCATTCAAAAGTGAGGGAGCTGCACAAGGAGTGGACTGAAGCTGGAGTTAGTGCATCAAGAGCCACCACACTCAGATGGATCCTGGACATGGGCTTCAAATATCGTATTCCTCTTGCCAAGCCGCTCCTGAACAACAAACAACGTCAGAAGCATCTTAATTGGGCTAAAGAAAGAAAGAGCTGATCTGTTGCTCAGTGGCCCAAAGTCCTCTTTTCTGATGAGAGCAAATTTTGCATCTCATTTGGAAACCAAGGTCCCAGCATCTGGTGGAAGAATGCTGATAGCATCCATACCACGCCGCATTGAGGCAGTAATTTGTGCAAAAGGGGCTCAAACCAAGTACTGAGTACATATGCATGATTATACTTTTCAGAGGGCTGACATTTCTGTATTTAAAAACCTTTTTTTTTTTTATTCTTTTCAGAGGGCTGACATTTCTGTATTTATTTTTTATTGATTTCATGTATTCTAATTTTGTGAGATTTAGATTTTGGTGTTTTCATAAGATGTAAGCCATAATCAACAAAATTAAAACAAATAAAGGCTTGAAATATCTCAAAATGAGTCCATATATTATATTAGATTCACCTTTTAAGCTGAATTACTGAAATAAATGAACTTTTGCGTGATTATCTAATTTTTCGAGTTTCACCTCTAGCTACTCTGAGACAGCACCCCCCTCAAATAAATAAAAAAATATAGGATTTATATTGATACTGTTAATTTCGCATTTTCTTTATTATCTTTGCGTAGTCCTTTTTATAATCATCAATTTTATCCTACTTCCATAATCTCTTAATCTGTCATGGTAATTTGTGAAATGTCCTATTTTTCCGAATAGATAGTCAGGGCGTAGCCAAGATGAGTTCACCTGCAATTCACAAGTCCCCTTCCAGTGCCCTCTCTTCAGTGCTCCATAGCATTCCTTCAGGAAGAAAACACAAGAAGATACCAGCAGCTCTTAAAGTAAGTTTATTTTATCACTACTGATTTGATGTTAAATGCAATACGGTATTATAACTGAAAATACATTAGCTGTTTACATGATAGGAACTGCTTTATATATTAGGCTGGACAACTTGAGTCAAAATCAGCTCTTAGCTATGCCAAATGTATTGAATCCATTTTCCTGTGATGGCCCATGTTGACCCGAGCTCCTAGGACTTTTTTTACTCTGATTTTTTCATGGGCTTCCTAATATATCTGCATGGAAACTGGTTGCTGTGTGCAAGTTGGAGTTCCAAATGAGAGAGCAGGTTTGGTTTTACACCTCATACAATAATTCCACAGCAATTCAGTGATTTTTAACAAATATATTTAATGATAAGGAAATGAAATTCACTATACAAAGTAAGTAGAGACCTAGGAAAAATATTTGCCTGAAGCAGTTTTTGTTGGTCACACACCAATGGGATGTACTCTCTAATGTGAAAGTTATGGGCTGTAATAATTTGACATATTGATTCCCAGGTGTCAGCCAGCACAGAAGACTCTTCAATGAGCGGCTATTTGCACCGATCAAAGGGCAGCAAAAAGCCTTGGAAACAGCTGTGGTTTGTGATAAAGAACAAAGTGTTATACACATATGCTGCTAGTGAGGTAAGATATTATTCAGAACTATGTATGTATTTTATCTGTCACCACTAACTGACTTGAATCACAAAGAAAAACACTAGAAACCTGATATCTCTTATTTTCGGTTTCCCCACATAAATACATGCGCATGCACACTCATATGATTACGAGGTATGTCTATTAAATAACGAGACTGATTAAATAACTCACTTTTATTTATTGGTATTACAGATGTAATGCTTGTCCCCTACAATATACTCCCCATTTTCACTAATACATCGCTGTAGTCTTGTTTTCCACTGGTGGAAGGCATGGAGCAAATCAATTTCTGTCACTTGTTTCAACATATCTGCTGTTTTCTTCAACTGACTCAAAATGTGTCCCTTTAAGCACTGATTTAACTTTTGGGAAAAGATAAAAGTCACAACATGGAGTATGTTCAAGTGTAGAATACTCTGCTCCTGCTCTTCCTTCCTAATCTCTGATTGCAGTCACCTGTGTTACACACCTTTCTATTCAAATAACTAGTAAAACACAGGTGACTGCAATCATTTTAGGAAAGAAGAGCAGGAGCAGAGTATTTTGTACCGAATGGAGGGGGTCATGTCGGAGGGTCTGGTTAAAAGCTATGAAAATACATAGGAAAAGGAGCTGAGGACCGCACATGACAGCTTCAATGGCCTAAGGCCTTTTGGCTATCACGGATTATGGCAGTAGTGTTTCTCACTGAATGACGTTGGCCGATACGTGGCTGTTATCTGCACATGCTGTGATCCCACACTGTAATACCCCGGCAAGGCTGGCAGTGCGACAGCAGAGTGAGGGCTAAGGAGACACTGCTCTTACAGAAACGGTGTCGGGGATCCCGGAGGTAGCCAATCACACAGCTAGGCCGACTGCTACGGACGTCACTATGGCGCTACGTCACAGCTCAAGCAGTGGAACCCGGGGAAAGAGAACGAGCTTTCTGGAAGTCGGCGCTAGGTCCGCCCCTCACACGCCCAGCGCCCGTTCGCTACACAGCCTATCTGAGAGAGTAGTGGCTATGGGCACGTCTTTGCCCGCTTGAGCTCTCAGATGCTGGCCGGCTGGAAAAGCCGATAATGCTGAAGATGAAACTGCCCCAGAGAAAGAGCAAGCCT
>WWET01002903.1:140069-165435 GCA_011038615.1 Limnodynastes dumerilii | reverse complement strand
TCTGGGTGTGGTGGCTCTTGATGCACTAACTCCAGCTTCAGTCCACTCCTTGTGCAGCTCCCCCACACTTTTGAATGACCTTTTCCTGACAATCCTCTCCAGGCTGTGGTCATCCCTGCTGCTTGTACACATTTTTCTTCCACACTTTGCCCTTCCACTTAACTTTCTATTAATGGGCTTTGATACAGCACTTTGAGAACATCCACCTTCTTTTGCAATTTTCTTTTGAGGCTTTCCCTCCTTTTGGAGGGTGTCAATGATGTTTTCTGCACAACTGTCAGGTCAACAGTCTTCCCCATGATTGTGAATTCTACTGATCCAGACTGAGACCATTTAAAGGCTTAGGAACCCTTTGTAGGTGTTTTGGAATAATTTGCTGATTAGAGCGTACAATGTAGAACCTTGTCACATTCTAATTTTGTGAGATTTTGATTTTGGGGTTTTCATAAACTGTAAGCCATAATCAATAAAATTAATACAAATAAAGGCTTGAAATATCTCACTTTGCATGTAATAAGTCAATATAATATATTGGTTTCACCTTTTAAGTCTCTCCCTCTCTCTCATTCCTCCCACCTCCCCCCTGGGAACAAAGTGACATAGGACCCCTTGAACTCCACCAGCTGGTGACGCCTCTGTCTAATCTGGAGGAACCAGCTTGGGCCAAGTCTCTTGCGGCTGCTATGGGGGACCTCTCCCGTGTTTTGTCTACTAGGGCAGTGAGTGCTGAAACTTCTATCTTATCGGATCCGTCTGTCCATCCGGTTCCAATGTGGGACCAGGACTTGCAGAAGTCAGTGGCGGGGCTGACCTCAAAGCCAGTAAACGCAATCCTGCCCTGGAAGAGTATCTCTATTATCAAGCAGTTTAAGATTTAATTTTAGCGGTCTGCCAGGTCTTTAATATTTCTCCCCAAGAGGTTTCCCTTTTTAAGGGAAAGAAGACGGCTGTTACATTTCCTCCTTCTCCGCAGCTGCAGGAAATAATTCAGGAGTCATGGACTAAACCGGATAAATGGTTTAATGTTCCCAAGAGATTCTCCTTTTATCCATTTCCATTTGGGGGAGACTTCCAAATCGGAGCAGCCCCCAAGAGTGGATGCACCGATAGCTAGACTATCTAAGCCCACTACGGTACCAGAGACAGCAATTTTAAAGGATAATCTGGATAGAAGGGGTGACTCCTATTTAAAGATGTTATATACAGCCTCAGGTTCCCTTCTCAGACCCATTTTGTATTGCGCTCTGATAGCGAAGGCCATGAAAAAATGGTCTGAATTGCTCATCCAGGGTTTGCAGGGTTCTTAGAAGAAATCACTCTTTTGGGGGAACATCTTAAGGAAGCGGCTGTTCTTATTACTGATGCTGCTTTGGACGCTGTAGCATCTTCTTCAATGCCTATGCTTTTTCTGTAGTAGAATGGGGGATATTATGGCTTCGTTTCTGGCAGGCATGCTAACTCTAAATGAGCCTTAGAATCTTTGCCAATTGATGGTTTAGTTCTGTTTGGTTCAGAACTTGATAAAATTATTGCTCAGGCTACAGGGGTTAAAAGTACTTTCCTCCCTGTCAATTCTTTCTAAAACCAGAAGTCACCCTTTCTCCGGTTCTGAATTTGGCTCCTTTTAGATCTTCTTTTAGGGTCAGGTATAGTTATACCAGGGGTCAACAAGGACAACAGGGGCAGCCTAAGTCTTCTTTCAAGGGATGGCAGGCTTGTGTTTCCAAACGTCAGGCTCTTAAGCCGGCTGAGAAACAGAGTTCCTGACAGTCATCTGCCCTTTCCTGTGGAGCGAGTGGGAGCTTGTCTGTCACTTTTTGCGGACGCCTGGAGAGCTGCCACCACAAGTGTTTGCATCTTAACTCAAATTCAACAGGGTTATGCTCCAGTTTTCGAGGACAGTGCCTCACAGGTTTTTTCCCACAGGCCTACCTCATTTAGAGGACGTAAGGTTGGCTCTAAGCTGGGCCATTCATTCTTTGCGGCGGCAGGAGGTTATAGTTCCTTTTTACTCCAATCTTTTTCTGGTCAATAAGTCAGACGGTTCCTTTCGCCCCATTCTGAATCTTAAATCCCTGCATTCCAGGCCACCCAGATTCAAGATGGAGTCCCTTTGTTTTGTAATCAACAGAATGGAACTTCAAGAATACTTGGCCTGTATTTACACATTCCTATTGCAGATAAATGTCAAGCTTTTCTAAGATTCGCCATCCAGGATCACCACTTCCAGCTTCGGGCATTGCTCTTTGGTCTGGGAACTGCGCCCATAATCTTTATGAAGGTCATGAGGTTAATGGTCAGTCGTCTCAGGTTGATGGGAATTAATATTATTCCTTATCTCGAAGATTTATTACTAAAGCCTCAGTCGAAGCAGATTCTTCAGCAACTTCTACATGTGACTACAGTTTCTGCATGGCTGGCTAATCAGTTTAAGAAAGTCCAGCTTGATTCCATCGCAGTGTATGATATATTTTGGGTCTTCGATATGAGGCTTCAAAGAATTTTCCTTCCTCCGGAGAAATCTGCTTCTGTTGAAGAGAGCTCCGTCCACTCTCCTGTGTATGAGGCTTCTGTGTAAGATGGTGCTCTTTTTGCAAGGTTCCAGTCAAGAAAGTTTCAGTGGAAAATTGTCTAAGTGGGATGGCAACCATTTAAACTTAGCCCAGATTATTCATCTGACCAGGGAGACAAGAGTGTCCCTAAGTTGGTGGCTTTGCAAGGACCACTTGTCAATAGGCCGTCCTTTTGCACTGATGAACTGGATCCTGGTGACATCGGATGCCAGTCTCTGCGGCTGGGGAGCAGTTACTCTTCACCTACGTTTGCAGGGTTTTTGGTCTCTAAGGGAGTCTAATCTATCCATAAATGTTCTGGAGCTCAGAGCTGTCCACAGAGCTCTGTTCACAGTCGTGGTTAGTGGATCATCCTCTACGCATCCAGACTGACAACGCTACAGCAGTTGCCTACATTAGGAGAGTGCCCAGGCAATGAGAGATGAGACAGAGCGCATTTTTTCATGGGCCATGAGTCCTGCAATCACTGCTGTTCATATTACAGGAGTCGACAATTGGGAGGCAGACTTCCTCAGCAGGCAAGCCATCTTCCTCCAGCTAACCAGGAGGTGGGGTCTGCCAGACCTAGAGCTGTCGTCGTCTCGACACAAAGTGCCTCGGATCGGTTCTGGATCCCAAGATCTTCAGGTGGAGTTTGTGGACGCAATGTCAGTTCCATGGACCAGTCAGCTGGCTTATGCCTTCGCAATGTTGCCAAGGCTTCTGAAAAGGGTAAAGCAGTAGGGAGTGCCACTAATTGAGTGCTCTCAATTGGCCAGGAAGGTCGTGGTGCGTGAACGTTCTAAGCCTAACAGTTGATCCCGGCTGGAAACTACCTCTTCGTGCAGACCTCCTTTCTAAGGGACCGTTATTACACCAAAACCTTCAACAGTTGAATTTGACGGCGTGGTTCTTGAATCCTAAATTTTAAGATCTAGACGTTTGTCTGAATCCGTTATCCAAACCATGCTTAGAGCCCGCAAACCTGTGTCTGCAAGAATTTATCACAGCATTTGGTGTACGTATATTGGCTGGTGTGAACGGAAAGGTTTTAACACTTTCTTTTCACCTAGCAAGATTTTTGGAGTTCCTGCAGGAGGGTCTCCAGTCAGGTCTTCGACTGGGTTCTCTTAAGGTGCAGGTGTCTACTCTTTCGACGTACTTTCAGCGGAAGTTGGCTCTTCCTCCGTATTCAATCCCCCCATTTGTGGAACCTTGGTATCTAAATTTGGTTGTTTTGGCTTTGCAACGTCATCCGTTTGAACCTATAGACTCCGTTGAATTGAGATTTTTGTCCTGGAAAGTCTCTTTTCTTTTAGCAGTTGCATCTGCTAAATGTGTTTTGGAGTTGAGTGCATTATCCTGTAAATCCCATTTTTTATTTTCATTAAGATAGGACAGTTCTTCTTACCATCCCTTCTTTTCAACCAAGTGATTTCCTCTTATCACATCAATCAGGAGATTGTGCTTACAGCTTTCTTTCCACCATCTAGTCTCTCTTCTAATGTCCAACATAATTTGGTGGCTTTAGATGTTGTTAGAGCCTTGAGGGTTTATGTGGCTAGAACAGTGCAGTTCTGAAAAACTGACTCTCTGCTAGTTCTTTATGAGGCTCAAAAACTTGGGTGGCCGGCTGCGAAACAATCGATAGCCGGATGGATTCGACTTACCATTCAGCCAGCTTACAGGGATGCTACCTAGCCAGTGCCTTGGGGACTTTTAGCCCATTCTACTAGATTGGACAATGCGTCATTGACAGCAAGTAGAGGAGCGTCGGTGCAGCAGCTCTGTCGGGCAGCTACCTGGTCCTCCATCCACACATTTACTAAATTCTTTAAATTTCAAGTTTCGCATCCCAAGAAGAAGGGTATTAATACCACCTTCAGCTGAGCCTTCCCTTAGGAGACATCTTTGCTATATCACCCATGGTCGCAGTGTCCCCCAGATGAGAGTGAGAGTAAACGGGATTTATTGTTACTCACTGTTAAATCCTTTTCTCTTAGATCATCCAGTGGACACTACGGACCTGATTCACACTTAAGAAGTTTCTTAAAATAAGAACCTAAAGTCACTCCTGGGCTAAACTATGTTGATTACAGGGGAGTCATATTTCATCTGTTGCAAACAGTACTAGTGTTGAGAGGTGATATTTCCCAGTCTAAGTCTAAATAATAGTGTGATAGTAAAGCTGGTCAGTAGCTGTGTGCAGTAAGCAATTCAAAGATATTTCCCTGCATGCAAAGAATACAATTAACTTGACTCCCCCTGCAATCAACATAGTTTAGCCCAGGAGTGACTTTAAGTTCTTATTTTAAGAAGCTTCTTAAGTGTGAATCGGGTCCTCACGCTCATTGGTACTTTGGTTCTCTGAATCATATGGTGATTTTTTCTTCTCCTCTATTCCTTCTTTCTTGGGTTTTGTTATTAAACTGAGGGTCCAGAAGGGTTGGAGAGGAGAGGAGCTTACCTTAACAGTAATTTTAACTGTCAAGTGCGCAGCTCCAGTGTGCCTCTACCAACCCATGGTCTCAGTGTCCCACAGATGATCTAAGAGAAAAGGATTTAACGGCGAGTAACAATAAATCCTGTTTTTTAATGTCTTAATGTAGCCCCAGAAATCCTTTGCATTTAAAATGCTCATGTGCTCATTAGAAATTTTCTTTATTATACTACATGCTGACTTCAACTACAGTCCAAAAAGTTTGTATGAAAGTAATATGCATTCCTACATCTAGCATTATTCCATATTGTGTTGTAAACCACAGTAAAATTGTAAAGCACATGAAAACTTGCTGGCTCTTTGTAACCTCTGTTTTCCATGACGTGTGACCATTACACATTATACCCACACTACAGGAAAATCCTAGCATACAGTTATGCTCCCACAACCCTTGAACTGTTTTAGAAATTTGGGTCACATAAAATATAGGTTGTCTGGCAGTAATTTGAAGATTTCGCCTAAGAGATTACTAATGTCTTAGGTCTTTGTGGCTGCTTAATGCGGTGAGTTCCATACTTAAACTAAAAAGAGAGGATATATGTTGATTTCATTAAAAAGAAAGGCCATATATCATCTTGATTTTGGCAAGCCACATGCTTCTAATTACCCTCTATATGTGAATGTGCTGTATAGCATATGTTATAACTATAGTGGATTCCTAAGTTTTTGCATTTTTTGTTTGTACTCAAAGCTTTAAATGCTGAATTATAGATAATCCTCTACTCCTTTTACATAAGAGAGAGAGAAATCGAATACGTTTTTATCTGTTATGATCTTGGGTCCAGGGTCAGGTTAATCACTGTGTCGCAGCAGTCTTTTTAATTTTTCCTAAAGTAAAATATTTTTCAACTAAAAAAAAAAACCCCCCAAAAAGAACCTCAAAACTTTTTACTATCAAATAAATAAGGTAACACTGTTGCCCAGTTTAATAGGAATGACTATCTCAGTGTAAGAGCAGCTCTCATATTTCTCCCGATGCAATGGCCAGGCTTGCATGTTTAAAATTGGTTCTGAATTAGGAACCAGCTGGTTTTATCTTGTATTGCAAGGAAATTCACAAAGGGCTTTAGTAAGGTGATATTAGGTCATTATGTGATATTAGGAAATATCGTATGATTGTACAAGAGAGACATGGCATACAGATTAAAAAAAAAACTAAACAAAAATAAAAAATCATTCAATAGAGAGATGAAAGGTACTCTTTAGTATTAAAAGGTCTTCCCTATGTGTGCAGTATGCCAAATTAATATAGAGGATGGGAGAGAGTGAAACACATTTACAAGTTATCAACTACTATATACAGGAGCTTATCCAGAGAATGAGTAAGGGTAAAACAGGTGCAAGTGTAAAGCTAAACTGCAGGAGAGACGCACTTAAACGGAGTTAGTGGAGAGTTAATCTAACGTACAGATTAAACCTTAAAGCTATGCAGTATGTGTTCTGTTTCCAAAATAAAAGAATTTCTCCTGCATGCAAAATAATTAAAACTACTTTGCACACCTCAAATTGCAACATGGTTTTGCTCAAGTCCAGTTTGCACCTGTTTTGCTTACTCTCAAACTCTGAATCAGCTAACAGCCTTTAAACCAGGCATATCCAACCTTTAACACTTCGGTGTTGGAAAACCTCCACTTCCATCATGGTTAATACCCAGAAAAGCATTATTGGACTTCGTTCCGCTACACCTGGAGTGCCCCAGGTTTCTTATGGATGCTCTAAACACTCAAAACTCTCCCATTGATTACCTCTTTATTCCTTTATTATACCCCTAGAATTCTGTATTTAAACAATAAGCCAAGGATAATGTGCAGACCTGACTCTGAATTGATGTTTGTGTCAAATGGGGTGGTTCTGTGACTCAAGGGGAGTCACCAATTATATAAAAGGTGTTTACCCCTTCAAAGCACAGCTATATCACCATGCTACCTTGCTTCTCCTCTATGCTATACCACTCTATTATTAACACAATTTCTTTTCATAATGTAAAACATTGAAGGGTGGTTGGATCATTAAGGATTGAAAATGTATTTTTCTATAAATATGGGTTAAAAGTATATAATGTTTTTGATTTTTAGGAGAATATCCATGAATATTTGCCAAAAGGCGAGAAACATGGAGATGGCATTAAAGGTAGTCACAATGGATTTGGAGCACCAATTCACAATCTTCAACAAGAAGGTATATATATCACTTAAACTGTCTGTTTCACCTACCATTTAGTGTGCTACATTAGTTGTTTTTATAAATAAAATGATTACCTAGTTCTTGGTGATACCTGTATAGGGGTTAGTCTGGTTTTGGTGAATTTGAGTAACCTCTGTGTATTTTTTTTTTTTTTTATATTTTCCTCAAACTCTAGTAATGTTTTCTAAAATGCGCAGTTTGGCTATAAACAGCTCAATTGTCTTTTTATTTTAAAGTTTCTCTACAATACATAGGTAGTCTATGTGTTGCAAGTTGCATCTTTAGCTGAAATGTTTATTCTACCTTGTGCATTTCAGTGTTATGTAAAGAAATAAATTCTCCATAAGCAGGACCAGTATCAGGACTCAGGAAAACTAGCTTAAAATTAATTTTGACATTGGGAGTCGGAAAATACTAATCTTGATTTCAGTATTTGCATTTTAAAAATCTGCTATTTGGTGTATTGCACAAAGACTTAGACCTTTATTTTCACTTTACTATATTTGAATAATAATTCAAATATAAATTTATAATACAAGAAGAAAATAAAAATAATCACTGTTCCTGATTACCTTCTCTTGGAGTTCTTAGGGGTAATATGTCATGCAGACTTTTAACTTTGTGTTATAAAATGCATTGTAACATACATGTGCTGTTGTATAAGGACTGGTTTGAAAACCTCTCTACAAGAAAATTACCAGCTATTAACCCCAGAAGTGCAGTTATTTTGTTGCAGTGACAGCGGTAGCTGAGTGATGACTGGTCTATCTAAAATGCTCTCTCAATATTTTATTTATGTTTCCTCCTCAGCTGTGCATATAGAAAGCATACATATTAAACATGTGCAAAGGAGGAGAGTGGACAAGAATTCAGAATACACATTTGAGGTGAGTAATGCCTAAAAATAATTATCTATTTGTATTTCTATATTTGTGTTTAGGATAGTTACACATGGGACATTCTGACTTCTCCCCTGCTGTAGTGGGACAGTGTGCTCAGAAGACAGTTGAATTCTCTACTTAGAATGTTCTAGTCAAAGGTGTTGGGTAAATGTGCTGGAAATCAATATCTGTGCTCCTTATATTGTCATGCCCTACCATAAATAGCCTTTCTTTCTTGTATATATAGTTTCCACACAGCGAATACCCAGCGTGTTATACAAATATGACCTATGTTTAATATTTCTGGAATAGTGTTAGATCTAAAAAGCATGCCAGATCGCTAACAGAATCCATTTGAAATGTATAAATAAATGAGCAAAAAATATTCAAATGCATGTAAAGGGAAAACTATATATAAGCTGCATTTTTTTTTTCTTTAATAAAGTCAAATGACTGGCAGTCAATATTATTTTTGATGGAATATGTCTGTATTTTGCTAATGGCACAAGTGCTGCAGTTCTTGGGTGGATATAGATCCAGAGTTCCATCCTGTGTCAATTTCCGACAGCGGGATGCGGCGGGAAGCATGTAGATTGTACTGGGAGGGTGTATTTAGGTTTAAGGTAGGTCTGTGGATTGTGTATATTGTCTGTACAAGTGGAATTGGTTTCTCGCTACACTTGGCACTTTGAGCACAAAAGTCTAGGTCTGGCCCTAGTGCTTTATCTGTTGAAAGTGCTTATTTAATAGCATTTTGTATAAATTTAGTTTACAATGTTTAGTTACAATAAATTGTAATATGTAGATGTTTAATTACAACATTAATCTTGTATATCTTTGTTTTTGTTTATCCATCTTTCAGGTGAACTGGTCTGATAACTCCAGAACATCTGTAACAAAGTCATATCGGGAGCTGACAGAATTTTTATTGATGGTATTTTCCAGATGTGTTTAAATACTGTGTTCTTTGCAGTGGCAGGTTTTCTCTGCAGCTATCACGTTTGCCTCACAGAACCGTATTATGAAAGCACTTAATGTAAAGATGGAAATTTGTGCCCTGTCCTTGGGCATGGTCTCAAACACTTTGTTTTAACACTTGGGTAGTAGTGTTTTAACATCTTAGAATACTGCTGAATAATGGCATACTTACTATGATTATACTTATATTTCCTTTCATGTTAAAGACTTGTGGAGCACACAGCAGAAAACTGTTTTTGGTACCTTTAGGCAAACTTAAATATGCATGGACACAAATCTATAGTAACTTACTACACTGTTGTAGCTGGGAGCCCTGGGATATCCCAGGCAGTCGTGCTAACTAGCATGCATATTGCAAAATTGTACTGCATCCATTGTTTTTCTGCCACATGCACAATAGCTAGATCCCATTTTAGTGTTCTCTGAGAAATGTTGGTCTTTGCTACTGTCACTTAACATACTCCCCTTCCAGGGGTGGTAGGTGACATATTAGGGCTCCATACCATGGAAATCCGATTCTGGATGGTTAGGACAAGGTGGGGGCGGAGCTGGATGGAACCGCTGGCTTATAGAACCTGTCGGAGACTGACAGCTTAAATCAGTGCTCAGCACTCTGAGTGTGGAGTGCTGAGCACTGTTTTAAGCTGTTGGGCCTCGTAGCTGTAGTTATTCCCCTGCCTCCTTCCCCTTCATTAATACGTATGACTTGTTTTCTTCTTCATAGCTTCCAAAGGAGATCTCCAATGAAAACATAGATAAAACCATATTAGATGCCTTACAACTGGGAAAAAAGAGAGAGGAGCTTCAGTTCTCAGACTTGGAACCTATAGTAAAGTAAGTCTGCAACTAAATCCTTTACTAAGACAGCTTTTCATGTGACCCATTTTTGATAAGGAAAAAATAGTAAACTATCTCATAGTACCCTTATTCTTACTCTAGATGGCAAGTCCTTAATTGTGTGGTCTGTAGTTAATTCTGGAACACTCCAGCATACACAGTCTGGAGCTCCAGCATTAGGCTGTGACTTTCCTTTTCACCTATGTCGCTCTGTTGGATTGAGATCTGGTGATAGAGGTATCTAGTAGGCTCTGTAATTGTGGACATGCTTGATAATATGTACATTGTGACATTGTACATTATTCTGATGTAATTAGCCACTAGATCAGCAACATTAACAAAATGCAAAATTGCCAGATATGTTAAGAAAATTGTTGATTACATAATTACTCCTTGACCTTGTACCATTACTGGATGGATCCATAAATCATGTTTTCACTAGAATCTGACCTTACCATCTGCACGTCACTTTTTAAATTTGTTGCAGGTTCAGCTGTTGAAGTAATGCTCTGTTATTTTATGCACCAGTATGTGATTGGCATGAAAGTATTTGTAGATCAGCTGATTCTGAAACACATAGGGCAAGAATCAGTTGTCCTCGAAGCTTTGTTGCAGCGCTTTTTACACGAATTTACATTGCGGATTTTATCTCACACCTCATGGAGGTGCGTATTAAAATCGGCAAATTTTTCTTGCTGTAATAGACGGAAATAGACACACTCTGGGATTTTTCCTGTCTTTACTGCCATTTCAATCAGACCCAAACAATTTTTTAAGGCACTTATTCCACTCTCCCTCTTTTTCCTTTCTGTGCATTGTGTTGCCACCACATGTTTGATGACCTAAATGCATCAACCGGAAAGTGTAACTAATAGTGGGGTAACAGAGATTACTCATGTAAAGAAAGATTTATAAATAAACTCTTGACAATATTTGTGACTGCCTTGTTAATGCATTTTGAATTGGACACGGTTTCAAAGATCACTTGACTGAAATCTTTGGGTTTTTTTCCCCCACATTAGGCAAATCTTTTCATCTCCGTCCCAGGATCTTCTGCATAATCACAGAGTGTATAAATTCTTCCAGGATATCCCAGAAGAATCTGGGCATCCAAATAGTACGTATACAAAATATCATGAATTTAAAGTACATAGACCGGTACTTAATAGAGATTCTTTTTGCTGTTCAAGTACTTGAAGAAGTTCTTAAGCTCTATTTTGGAAAGTATGACAAATGCACTGAACATATGAAATATGAGCTTGTGTAATATAGTTGAGAGTAATGTGATGCAAGCCAATTTCTGCTGCTTAAAATTTACCAAGCACACACGGCCAACGTTTTAGAAGTCATGGTCAACTGAGCAGAGATCGGCATATACAAACTAATCAGCCCAAAATATGTTGTCTGCTGCAATTGCTTTAGCTTGTGGTTGTTTCTAGTCTAGTATTAGGTTTGTCAATACCAAATCTAAGGCACTATAAATCTGTGTGGCAAATGTTTTATACACTATATACTAGAGTGGGTCATTTCAATAGCAAAAATAATAACTGTAGTTCTCTACCTGCACAGTATTTCTTTTTTGTACTATTGCCTAATTTTATGGTTAATAGTGAAGTCCTATAATTTTTGCCAGCAGGCCATTTGCATTCTGGTCCAATGTACTGTAAAAGCCAAGAAGACAGCTCGGAGACTTCCAGTCAAGAGGAGGGTGAGCCATATAGATATAGTGAATTCTTCTAGTATTTGTTTTGTATGAATACTGGAGCTCTGATAACAGGGCTAAGTTTATGCAGATGATATTTACTGGAGTGCATACATATTATGTCATATATACCGGTACTAAATGGACAAAAGTATTTGGCCACACCTGTTAATTGTTGAATTCTGTGTTTTAATCAGATCCATTGCCACAGGTGTATAAAATCAAGCACCTAGCCATGCAGTCTCCATTTGCAAACATTTGTGATTGAAAAAGGGTCATTCTAAAGAGCTAAGTGGCTTTAAGCGTGATACTTTGATAGGATGCCACATTTCCAATAAGACGGTTCATGAACTTTCATCCCTGCGGGATATTCCACCATCATCTGTAAGTGATATTATTAGAAAGGGGAAGCGTTTAGGACCAACAGCAACTCAGCTACAAAGCAAAAGGCCACATAAAAGTCACGTGGTGCGTAAAAGTCGCTAACGCTCTGCTGATTCCGTAGCTGAAGGGTTCTGAACTTCCACTGGCTTTAATGTATACAAAAACGGTGTGATGAGCTTAATGGGATGAGTTTCCTTGACCGAGTAGCTGCATGCAAGCCTCACATCACCAAGTCCAATGCCAAGCATCGGATTGAATGATTTAAAGCTCACCGAAATTGAACTGTGGAGCAATGGAAACGTATTCTCTGTTTGGCAGTCGAATGGGCGAGTCTGGCTTTGGCAAATAGCTGGAGAAGTTACCTGCCTGACGTCATAATGCCATCTGTGAAGTTTGGGGCTCATTTCAGGGTTTAGGCTAGGCCCCGTATCTCCAGTGAAGGGCAACCCTAATGCTTCAGCATACCAAGGCAATTTGGGCAATGCTATGCTTCCAACTTTGTGGACAGTTTGGGGGAAGGCCCTTTTGTATTTCAACATGACTGTGCCCCAGTGCACAAAGCAAGGACTATAAAGACCTGGTCTGATCATTTCAGTGGGGAAGAACATCACTGGCTCACCTGTATAGATCTCTGACCTCACCCCCCTCAGGCACCTTTGGGATGGAACATACAAAACAAAAAATGGGTGCTAATTGGTGCAGAGGGAGTATATAATGACTATTATTTAGAGAATATGCTTCAGCAGCTAAAACAGATTGAGAATTCCCTAGAAAAATTCCAGAAAGAGGGCAAATATAACGCTTGAAGTATATTCAATAATGATTTAATCATGTATGAAATAACACATAAAAACAATAAAAATAGCAATAGTACAGAATGTTTAGCTCTGATATTTACAGATAACCCCCTCTACTTACAACAACTGATGATCAAGCAGACCTAATCACTATCAGGTACCTTGAGACTTTAAGGTTGGCTGTTCAATAGCTATTGTGTATACTACTAAAGTTGGCTGGGTAAAATGGAATGCCACCGTCTTGCTTGTGGTTCACTTTCACTTTCTAGCTGGCAAATACCGTGACCGTTTTCCAGGTATCTGTAATTTACTGGGCTGATTTACGAATACACTGTCTTTATCAGCAATTGGCATTGACTGAATCCCAAGGGTTTATATTGATGAATATAAAGACTTATCTCTTAAGAAGCTACAATGCATATCAAAACGGACAGTGCAGTAAATTCATTTAATCTATTCATATGAACTGAAAAATCAACATCATCTTCAGTATCAAGCTTAATACTTTTATGTTACACTGATCACAGCTGTTGTAGAGGGGTGAAGAATAAATATCAGAGATAAACATTCTGTGCTGTTGCTATTTCATGTTTTTCTGTGTTAATTTGTACATGATTAAATAATTATTGAATATACTTCAAGCTCTATATTTCTCTTAATTTCTCTGCCTTTGGGATGAATTGAAACGGAGATTATGAGCCAGGCCTTCTCTTTAAACATCCTAAATGCTCTACAGAATGAATGGGCCCAAATTCCCACAAAAACACTCCAAAATCTTGTGGAAAGTCTTCCAAGAAGAGTTGAGACTGTTATAGCTGCGAAAGGGCAACCAACTCCATATTAAAGTATATGTATTTGAATACAATGGGCCAGATCCAGACCTAGTTAAGTGCTTGAACTTAGTTACTCCTGGGCTACACCATGTTGATTTCAGGCTAATTGTATTCTTTGCATGCAGGGATATATCTTTGAATTGCTTACTGCACACAGATACTGACCAGCTTTACTATCACACTGTTATTTAGACTTGGGATAGGAAACATCACCTCTCATCTCTAATACTGTTTGCAACAGATGAAATATGACTCCCCTGCAATCAACATGGTTTAGCCCAGGAGTAACTAAGTTCATACACTTAACTAGGTCTGGACCAGGCCCAATGTCATCATTTTAATTGTCAGGCATCCAAATACTTTTGTCCATATAGTTTAAGGGACTATAGACAACATAAAACCCTCTAATAGCACCTCAATTGATAAACGCAGTATAACATCCTATAACAGGATTTGTTATTGTAAAATAATTCTGTAGTATTGGTAATCTACAGTAAAACTAAAAAAAAATAGACTTAAATGTATTACCCAAATGGTGGGGACATATTCTTGTCATGTACTGTATGGTTTGGCACTAATCTTGCTATTTTCAGATGTTAGTGGGTGTTTTAGCAGCTACAGATTGAACCTGTGATAAGTTTTTAAACATACTTATTGGGATGAATTTCATAAATTGCTTAAATGTTTTTAACCTAAAGTTTTGCAAGATTTATTGTGGGGTACATAATAGCAGAGGCTAGATGTATCTGCTTTTAAGATTGCATAGGTATAAAACTGTTTTGGACAACTTAAATAAAGTCCCTGTGCAGTCATACAAGATAGAATTGTTGATTTCTAAAAATGTAATGCTAATTTTACATGCTTATGATTGGCCACAATGCTCTCCTTTTGCAATGCGGTTAAGCATTAGTTTTTATACAACAAAAATATATTCCATTTCCCTCTTAGATGTTATGCATCATATGACCGTTCACAAGAAGACAGCTGGAAAATATCCTGTTGCAAAGTAAGTTGATGTCTTTGTATGGCATTCATATAAGATGTAAAAACCTACAAATATACCTATAGTTAGTGGCCCAGGCTCCTATTGTAACACCTACACATCATGTCCATCCTGTGTATCAGCTGTTTATGTTGTGGTTCCTAACACAGCTACAACTTCCAAACATGACATTTTTTATATATTTTTCTGAGTCTTCAGTTAGTGAACATTCTAAAGCATTCATATAAATAAAATAAGTTGAACTGTAACTTCATTTGCAATCATTTAATGTATGTGTACTTTTGTAAAGCTGAAATGTTCTCATCTGAGCTATTCTCAGTAGTTGAATCTTGCTGTCCATGCTTACACTGCTCAGGACTTCCTCTTGTTTGCCATAGTGTTTCTATGCATTGTGATAATTACATCACTTGTTGCTTAATATTTCTGTATAACAAATACTTCTAAAGAAAAATAAGTTGTCTACTTTATTGTATGTGCTCTAAATGACAACAGTATCATTGAAACCCTTTTACTTCTCATCAGTTTTGTTGCTATGAAAAGCTCCCCTAGTGACATGCCACATACTAAACAAAATGGAACAGATTGGAGGAGGAATGACAGTACTGAATTACCACATTCTCAGCACTATATAAATGTAGGACACCAGGTAAGAAGTAAGCGCCACAGCTTAAAGTGGTTTCCATCAAATATTTCACTGTAATGACATTGCTGCTGTGTGTGGGCTCTTTAATTGCCATCACATATTAAATTAGTCTACAGCAAAGCACCTTCTGAGATGAGGCTCAGGTAGGCCCATGGCTGCTGGTTGGTGTGGCCTCTTTCCTGGTTAGAAGAATCCAGTCTGTGTTACTAGCATAACCTTTTCCCAGAAGTGTCGCTTTAATTGCAATGACTAAATGCTTTATTTTATAAAAAATGTCCAACCTACTGTGGATCATTTTTTTTTTTTTTTTTTTTTTTAATAGTTTCCCCATTATTTTTCCTGAGCCTTTGAGGGATATCAGTCTGTATGGTTCATGTGATAATAGAAAGAAAGGCCATTGGATAAGGTTTTGAGTAATGACATCAGTATAAAGGATTTCCTGTTTATTTTCACAGCAGCATATGTTGGAAAAACGTTGCTCGCACCAACCCGGACGAGAAACCACTGAAAGGTAATAAGCATCTGACTTAATTTTGACAAATACCTTGAGTGTTGTACAAGATTATTTTATTACTGTTAAGCTGGCCATACACTAGAGTGATTATTGGCCTGATCATCCAATTATCGGGTGTTCGGGCCAATAATCACGGTGGCCAGGATCAAATTTTAAAACCACAAATAAACGCACCAGCGTTTGGTATGATTATTTGGCGTTTAAACATGTTTAATTTATGTTGGGCGCTAGTGATCAATATTTTAAGGGGGCCAATCCGCTGACTGAAAGGCTACCTATTCTTTTAGTGGCTCCCAGTCGAAGCCGCACTGTGTAGTTAGCGGCTTTGGCTGATACCTGCCTTTACTACTCCCTTCACTGGCCACTGCTGCTGATCTATTTATTATTATTATTATTATATGTTTATAATTTATATTATATGTATTATGCAGCTCTACACTGTGCACGCCTCTGACCACCCCCTCCTTCCCTCTTCTGCTAGGATTATGGGTCCCAGCGGGAGGGAGGTAGTATAGTGCCAATAACGCAGCCTTTCCCTGGCAGGAAACTGTCCCGGTCATCAGGCCACCCCCTGCTGGGAATGATAATTGTCTTGGTGTATGGTCAGCTTTAGGGTTCTGTTCTAACATAAGGAGGTTTCTTCCTGGATTAGGGTGTATTCTGATTATTTTCATATCCTTTCAGCCCCAATAATTTTTATGTCAAAGTGCAATTTATACTTCTTGGAAGTGTTTGTATGTGTTAGATGGATTTTACATTTACTACTAACAGCTCATTAAAGTTTAACGTGAAATCTTTTTGTCACCGATATTCTCCCTCAGCAGAAATCATTTTCCGAAGACTGATGGTCGATCGGTATACAAGGCAAATAGGGTGAAACCATCTCAAAACTTGAGGACATCTACTGTGAAGGGTGAGAGCTTCATTGTGTGTGAATGCTTGATCTAAAGTGTCATATGTGGTGGTCAAATTTTGGAAAATGGATCTGTCCCTTTTAAGGTCTGTGAATGTGGGCCTTTTTTCCAATTAAATCCTTCAAATCTTTTTTTCAAGCTCAACCCACTTTCATTTTCCTTCACTTTTACACTATTGTGCTGTGCTCCATGTCTTATTTAATAAACTTAATACTTAGAAAATAATTTTTTTTACGCAAAGCTATATAGTTACTAGATGTAAAAGACTGCATTATGAAAAGCATACTATAGCGTATTGTAAGGTGTGAAAAACAATAGCAAATGTTTGAAAAGGACGTTTCTTTGTCTCTCTTATTTTTAGATCCAACATTGGACGTTGGGTCTGGGCATGAAACTTGTGGAGAAACCTCTTCGGAGAGTTACAGTTCCCCGCCTAGCCCCCGCCAAAACAGGAGAGAGAGCTTTGAGAGTGAAGATGAGAAAGACAGAGGTTGGCGTCAAAGGGGGGAGAGCAAATAGCTAATTTGAGTGGGTCATCCTGACTCAGTGTAATGAGTGTGGAGTAGGGAATTCAAATAGAATGGAGTGCCTATAAGGAGAACTAGAATGATTTGTGATGCTTTAGACAATAGCATTTTTTTTTAATTAGACAATTAAAAAGCATGGTTGCATGGCTGCATGCTGTTGCATCTTAATAAAATTTAGAAAGCATCACAGAGCTTCCAGAAAGAGCAACCCTCTAATGAAACCAAACAATTCCGACGACCCTCCTCCTTCCTCCTTGCTAGTGGCTGCGATTTGAATAATTCTCTCTTCTGCGCATGCGTGTTCATGTACAGGAGACTCATGCTGCAGTTATCACTGATTGATTAAGATGCCTGCCACAGATCATGTACTCAAAGGTATTTCTGGCTGTTGTGTATCTTTAGATCACGTGGATGCCTATTAAATAGACCCCTAGATGTTTCACTGCATATTCATTAAACTTGAACGGGAACCTGGATTCTTTTTTGTGCATATTAGTTCCCATTACTAAAATCTGAATGAGCTCTGCTTTGCTCTTTCTTGGTCTTTATTTTCTTTAATTTTCTATTTTTTTTTTATTTGACAGAAACAGACAGTAATTCAGAGGACTCCACCAAACATGTACCTGGTTTCATGACTTTCAGTGCAGTTAAATCATCTTCTGCCAAGTTGTCTAATCACGTATGCAACAATGGAGAAAGCACACTGGAGGAGTCATTAGATAATGCCAACTTTCCACATTTTCCTCTTGTACCAACGCTGCACTGTGTGATGCCAAGTGGAACAGAGAAACTGGAACTGGGGCTTCCTCCATCACTTTCCACAGAAGGAAAGACTCTTGGCATGCTTGTTTCCCCAGTCTCTGTGTCTCCTGGGAGGGAAGGATTTCATCCAAGTTCTCTTGGAATCGGAGTTTCACCTGTAGCCTCTACATTAGGAGAAGCCGAGAAGTGTATTGAAATACTCACTCCCTCTTTGCCTGTCCCTTCCACTTTTCTGCCTCGTAATTGTCAGCCCAGCAGCCCTGCGGTGCACATGCCAATTCATAGGCTAAAAGTGCCAACTCAGGGGCCGGCAGAGACCTGTACAGCAAATGGATCAACACAGACTTCTATGGGTTTAGGTTCTGCAAATACCGGCTTCATTTCTTTTTACAGTCCAGGTTTTACAGCCTCTCCTGTCACGGCTTCAGACCCACAGACTAAACCCATTTCACAAGTAGTAAGTCTTAATCAGGTAGTGCCTCACTTGGATGGAAATGCCAAGCTGGTTTTTCCAACCACTAATTTGTCCACTGCACCTTCATCTGTACCCTACACCCTGCCTGGACCATCACTTGCAAGTGGGGTTTTGCCTACCCCAAATGCTAGTGTGCTGAATACTGCTGCTGCTACTCAGCCAGCCAATGGTGGCATAAACCAAGTGCAACCTGTCATCCCTCCGACTGTTCCAACCCATAGTACTGGTCCAGCGCCTAGTCCAAGCCCTGCATTAACCCACAGTACAGCACAGAGCGATAGCACTTCCTTTATTAGTGCAACAGTTGGTAATACTAGCACAAATGGGACACTCCTGCCACCTCAGCAAATGGGCCCAGGAGCATGTGGGTCTTGTGGACGTCGATGCAGCTGTGGAAACAGTGGAGGAGTCCCTGTGGGCAGTTACTACTATCCTAATCCAGTCACTGGACAGATGTATACTAGAGTTCCTCCTTTTATTTTTCCATCGATTTGCAATAACACCTACCTCAGCCAAGCACACCAGAGTAATGGAACCCAGTTTCCTGTCTTCCTGCATCAGACTCCCTACACAGCTGGCTTAATACATGACCCCGTGCTCGGCGGTCAAGCCAACTATGGCATGCAACAGATGGCAAGTTTTGCTAGGTTGTACCCGGTTTACCCAGCAAATAATGTAGTAGGCAACTCTAATGGATCAGTAAGTAAGAAAAGTGGAAATATCTCATGCTTCAACTGTGGGGTAACTGGTCATTTTGCACAGGACTGTAAACAGCCACATATGGAGACCATTCAACAAGGTAATCGTGATAGTTCCCAGCGGACTTGTTTCTAAATGTCCTTGTCTTTCCCTTCTACATGATGGTTGTGACTTTGATGTGTGTTTGTGTGAGTGTGGTATCGCTCTACTGCTTCACTATCTACCATGGTGCAAAGATTTTTTTTTTTCTTCTGATTTCCCTGTAAAAACAAAAGCAAAAAAAAGCAAGAATCGAAGTCCCCTTTATAGGTCCTATTTTATGTATTCTGTTCTTTTGTGCCTAATCCTTTAAAACTACTGTGCCTCTGTGATTCCTTGTCAGTGTGTATTGTGTAACAGATATAGTGTTTGCCTTGTAAAGCCTAATGAAGAAATGAAGAGAAAATAATGAGGTGGAATCCTACCACTTTGTAGAAAGTAACCAGCATAGTAACTTGAATGCTGTTTTATGGGTTCTGCCATGAATTTCTTTAGCCGTTGTCCAACGCTTGGAGTCTTCGTTTGCCAAAGTGCCTTTTTGTTATGTGCTTCTCTGTCCCCCTTAAACGTCTTTTGTTGAACTTGTTTTACTTTTGTAAACATTGACTTAGCGGTTCTTTTTCCTGTTTTAGGCACTTTCAGGCTGAGGTATGCACCTCTCCCTAATCCCTCTCATGATTCTTTGGATTCTGCTGACTGACACCAGTCCACATAAAATAACTAACTAAATATACGCAGAGTTCCCTTGTAAAGTTACGGTACAGAAGTTTCACTTTCCTTTTCATGACGGGTTTAGGAGTGAAGTGTTTCCAGAAAGTTGAAGTGACTCTGGTGTCCTAAAAAGTGAATCCTCGACTGAAGACAAGTGTGTGCAGAAGATTCAGCATGCATGGTGAAAAAGAGGAACAAAGTAATAAGGCCTGGATGGTCAGTTCTGCAGTATCTTGGATTTTGAGACACACAGAAACCCTTATGCTAAATTGTAAATGCCCCTGAAGTCAAATCCGCAGCAGCCTCTTTCATTTATTTGACCGTTTTGTGGACATATTGCATCTACAGCGCATCTTTTGTAAGCATACAGTGTGCAACTCTAGAGCTGAGGAACCCTCGTCTGCTTTGTTTTGTGTTAACTGGATTAAAATGAGAAAATGTCTGAAGGTATCAACTGTGTATTTGCCCCTCCCTGAGTTATGATGTATGTATTAGGTGAGAAAATGCCTTTAATAACAGAAGCACTATAACCTCCAAGTCAGAAAACGAATTTAAAATATTTATTTGAGGAAAGCCAGTTTTCTTAACGTGAGGTGAAACGTGACTTGGAAGATGCCTCCGCAATATATCCTGTTGATGCAGAGTTCATCCCTGTATCTGCTGTTCTGTTAGCTGCAATAGTTTGACAGTTGGCAAATAAGTTTGTGTGATACCTTTATAATTTCTTGTAAGGGGACCTGTTTATTGGTTCCTTTGGAACTTGCCTGGCTACTAATGAGTTTTGATAAATGTTCTATAGTTGCAGTCAGGATGTGGATTATCAGTGTGGCAGAAAATACAAAAGTTCATCTGCAGGACACCAAACTAATCCTAATTTATTTACACATGAGAATTTTGACAGTATTTAATTATAAAAAAAATAAATCTATATTTTATGTTGAAGACTGTTCTTACGCCTGTTAGGAAGAATAGCAGAGTTACTATTTAATTTTTTTATTTTTTTCCAATTTGCCACTGAGTGTCTAATAATGTGAAAGTCTGAAATAATGTGTCATGTCAAAATATTAATGCTGCTGTTTTCAGTGTGTATTCTGAAAAAAACAACACATGCTCTACAAGTTTTAGCTTCCAGGTAATATTTATACCTTATGTGCACTGAGGTTATCTGGGAGGTAACAGTGTATAGATGTTTATGTTGCAGCAGTCAATTACCAGCATTGTATGTGTGTCTTTATTTTAAATTCATTTATTTTCATTCCTATGTGCTGGGAGGGTATATTTTTCCTGTCCAGAAGTCTTTATCTTGCTTTTAAAGAAATGATGTAAAACAAAAGTATTGAGATATAGAAAATAAACATTGGTAAATTCTGTTTATTTGCAAAACTTGAACAAGAATTGACTTGACTATAAAAACTCATTTTTGACACCACCTTCCCTCTTCAAGCTAGCGTCTCTTATGTACAGCAGCAAAATGTGATGGTTTTCTGACAGTGGCAAAATATTTCATTCATATGAAACTAGGTCATAAAAAGCTTTAATTTCAGAAAATAAATCTTACAAATATTTTATTTGATCTAGATATTTTTGGATATGATTGAACACAGTGAAGGTAGTACAAAACTCCTCTGCTAACACTCTATTTGGCAAGGTATAACAGAGCAGCACTAGATGAGAGGGTTCTACTGTACTGTAAGTGAGGTGTTACCTTCTTGCTATTTGTATGTTTACCATATTCTTTGATATTTCAATTGTTATGTACTGGAAAGGTTACTTATATTTCTAGAAAAGATTTTGAATTTTATGCAAACTTATTTCCTTGAATTAACAGCAATAAAAAAAACAGGAAAGCACGATGTTGTATGTTGCCACTTTCTTTAAATATAAAGTTTACATAATCGTTTCACTGATTGGGCCTGGCCTTGATTTTTTTATTTTTACTTGACCTATAGTGAAGTGGAATCTGTATTTATGTATATATGACACAGCAGCTGGCACCTATATCTTGATTAACCTTATTAGTTACACGATTGAATAAAATCTAGTACGACAAAAAGACATTTATCTCCATTAAAGAACATTTATCAAAATTGTGCATACATCTCTTTAGCGTATGTCTGGTTCAAGTTTTAGTTACACTATACACTTAAGTTTAATGCAGAAGCCTGTCCCATACTTTTGTTGTAATAACAAGTTGCAACTTCCAGTGAAGTCTGACTGAGCAGATTTTAAAAAGCAGTGAGCATAAAGGGGCTGATCCAGAGTTTTAGCGGATCAGCATGGGAACATCAGAGGTTATAAATAGAACCCAGTTTCAGTTCAGAAATTTTATTTTTTACTGTAACAGGCTGGCGCTTTTTTTTTTTTAATCAACATGTCCTATTACAGTGTGTTATTTTCTATTAGTTGATTTATCTGTTTATTAATATACTTTTTTTTTACTTTTTTACTAATGTGTATATTCTTTCTGAGCCTTCCACTTACACCCCTAAGATTTTTATAGAAGTGCAATGCCAATGCACAGCTACTGCAGATATTTAAATAAGAAAGACGCGCCTCTCATTTAAATTGAAATTGAACTCCCTGTTCCACCGGCGCAGTGCTGTCGGTTGTGGTCAGGCGGATGGGATCTTTCTGTGCGTGCTCCTCTTGTGAGCATGTGCAATGCTTATCTGAAAAACAGATGAAGCGCAGCTCTGGATCAGCCCCAAAGGCTTCTTTTTTTTTTTGTGTGTGTGAGTGTCGGGGAATAGACTCTGCTCAAGTACTGTTCAAAGTGGAAACAAATCCAGGCAAGTGTGGTGATTTAACCTGGTGTCTGCAATATTTTTTGAGGCATATCATCAATATGATGTGGTAAAAATCTTTAAAATACTCATTAGTATTTGACTAAATGCAGTTTTAGAAACTCCACAGGTATTTTGTGTGGGTTTTTGTTTAGGGCTTTAGCACATGCATCTGAGCTCTGTTTCGTTGTGAAATCCACCTTCATGTCCCCATCTGTCATGACTGGAAGCGGATGTACTGTCTAACCATATTTGAAAAGATTTGATGATTTTATAGGGTAACCAGGACCTCTCAATATGCAGGTACACGCTTGACACTAAACTTGCTAATAACACAAATCCTACAGATGGTGAGGAGTAAGTGATGAGATGTGGTAAAAACATCAAAGATAAAAGTAATGTTGAGTAGATTTCTCTGCCATCGGTTGGGGGACACTGCTGAACAATTGGGTAGAGTAGGTGGTCCTTGGAGTCAGGGCACTTTAAACTTTTAAAGTGTTAATTGAATTCCCCTCCCCTACTATGCCCCCTCCCCTCAGGGAGAAAACCCAGTTTTAGTAAGTGCCCTGAGTAGGGCATGTTGCTTAGGGGCTCTGTCTCTGTTTTGTTTTTTTTATTCTTTGTTTTTATCTAATTTAATAATTTTTTTTAAAAATTTCCTTTATGGAGACTTACCAGGCTCTGGGACGCCCCCACAGGAGTCGATAGCCTGCGGTCTTCCTCCACTCTGGGATCCGGAGCTGGGAGTGAGTAGCCTGCAGGAGACTGCCGGCGGTTGTCAGCGCTGACAGCCGCCATTAGCGGTAGTTCCGTTACGGAGTGCCGCGGTCCGGTCGCCCTTTCCCCCACCGCCGAGAAGGTCTGCTGGGCAGAGTACACTCGGCAGGGGGGGACCAGTTCTCCTCTTAGGGAGAGCACAGCTGTCGGCTGCAGGCAGTAGTTCGGCAGATAAAGGAAACCCGGTGGAGGCGGCCATAAAGACACTTGTGAGTAAGAATGGGGGAGGGAGACCTTTCCTACTACTGGTATTCTACTCCCACAACGTTCTGTCACGAAGGCAGAGCGCATATTGTCTCCTCAGAGCTTCTAACATACTAGTGCTTTTTCTTATTATGTAGGGATCGTTTCCCTCATATTTAGTTCCTGCATAGTCTACAGATTACTTAAAAGCGGTTATGTCTGATAAGAGGACTGATAAAAGTAAGAGTTCTGCTGCAAGAGCTGCGTTGCATTACACCTGTACTATATATAACGATAAATTGCCTTGTGGAAAGGTAGGCGGAGGACGTGTGTGCGACTTGTGAGGCTAAGGCCCGCGACCAAGGTTCGCCTGCAGAGGTTACAGGCTCCGGTTTCTCACTACTTCAATTGCCGAGCTTACCCAGGTAATGTCAGTATGTGGTAAGTGAATCCATTTTTTCTACTTCACCACACCCTCCAGCACTGCCGTTACCGTCTACTGCCAGGCGCGTTAGCATTGTCACTTGTTGAGTCAGCTCACATTCTACCTAAGGCCTCTTCCTTTCTGGAACGTCTTCTTAGCTCTCCTCACGAGATCGAACAAAAGACAGGTACAGGAGTCTGACCAGACTAGTAGAGTTTTCAGAGGTCTCTTCGAAAAGGAAGGGAGAGTTTTTAGAGTAAGATAATGATTCTCCGGAGGTCAGAGATGCTTCATTGGCACAGGGAATTCAGGATCTAGTTCTTGCAATCCGGAATACTTTAGAGTTTTCGGAACCAGAGACTTCTGAATCAGCTGGCTTCTCTTTGTTTAAGAAACAGAAAAAGCAGGTGGTTTGTTTTCCCTCCTTCTCATATTTTAGAGCTTCTTATGGAAGCTTGGCAGAAATCCGATAAGAAGTTCAGTGTGCCGTCAAAATTTAAATCCATGTAGTCATTACCTCCTGAAGAGTCTTCTAAATGGGAGACTTTTTCCCGTAGTCGATTCTCCTATTGCCCACTTAACCAAGTCCACGATTATTCCTGTGCAATGCGCAGTGTTTCCTTGACGCTACATAAAAAAAAGTATTTATTACGTTCAGCTTATGGTACTCTGGTTTGACCAGCTGTATCCACAGCCTGTGTTAATAAGGCTATACAGGTGTGGGCAGATGATTTAGCCAAAGGCTTACAGTAAAATAGGCCACAGGCGGAGCTTATTCTTTTGACAGAACCCATTAGAGAGGCTTCTGAGTTTGTTGGCCACGAATCGTTAGATGCTACGTCCATACATTTTTAAATATAGTCTCCTATTGCTACTAGGTGCTGTTTATGGCTGCGCACATGGGGCCTGATCCAGAGCTACGAAATTGGCCGATTTCGAGCGAGTGTACGAAAATTCGCACTGCGCATGCCCAGTATGACAGCTTCCTGTCGGCTGGACGACATGAGCGTATAGCGTTCGTATGGTGTGCGAATTTTTCGCTCGAGGGGCGTGCGTTCAGTACGACGGTCGGCTGGGCGCTCGTTTTACAACAGGGAGGCGGGGATAGCCATTTAAATTGTACAGTATGGGCGTGCTAAGCCCGTACGCTCAGCGTATTTTGTGCGAAAATTCGTACGGCCGACGGTCGTACCCAGTGTAGGGTATAGCCGCCGTAAGCAGGGACTTTACTATGGGAGTGTTAGGGGCGTGTATGTTGATACGC
>WWET01002903.1:119868-130369 GCA_011038615.1 Limnodynastes dumerilii | reverse complement strand
CGGAGGCGGGGATAGCCATTTAAATTGTACAGTATGGGCGTGCTAAGCCCGTACGCTCAGCGTATTATGTGCGAAAATTCGTACGGCCGACGGTAGTCCCTGGTGTAGGGTATAGCCGCCGTAAGCAGGTACTTTACAATGGGAGTGTTAGGGGCGTGTATGTTTATACGCACGGTCGAACGTACGCATTCGCCCGTCGTGCGAAATTTCGTAGCTCTGGATCAGGCCCTAATTGCATATACTAGGTAGGGAAAAGGCACTGAATGCATGCTCTTCTTGCAATTGCAATAGATTCACATTTATCTCGTGCATCAGTGACCACCACAATACTTTTATAGGTTTCTGCATAATACATTGTGCCTGAGAGCAGGTCTCAAAACTCTGTTACTACAGGTTATGGAGGGAGAGGTCCTGATGTAAGTTTCTCCCTAAATATAACAATTCCACTTGATGCTTTCAGAACAATCTTACTCACAGAAGAAATGATCTTTACTACAGAATGCTGCTCCCAAATGACTTAAGCTACATGGTGGAGCTGCACTATCGTGAACAAATGTAACGTTTTCTACATCTGGCCTACAATAAGTTATATGCGAATCAACATTTACTAGCAACGTAAGGAAAAATACTAGTCTACGTGCAACAAGTGAACCTTACCTGTCTGTCAATATATAAGTCTGTTTCAGCTTGAATCCCCTCTGTGAGGATTTACTTTTAGGCATGACCCCTTCTGTACACAATCACTGAAAGATTCCTTGACACACAGGAAGTGAGCAATAAGCAAGCATATAGAGACCATACTGCAAGCATATAGAGACCATACTGTAGGAGTCTGACCATGCACATGTTTTTGACATAAAAATGGCAAGCAATGTGGGTTTGCTGTATGAATATGAAAGAGAAATACCACCAAGGCTATATTAGAGGCCTGTGATGCTGAGCCATGAGGGCCAAATTTGCTGTGACCCCCCCCCAAAAAAAATGATGTAACAAATACACAGTGCTACAGTCTATTGCTAAATGTTTCAAATTTCATCTGGCTGCTTCTATCTTCTATCTGTTATTTCATTCATCAGCCATTTCAAACCTCCATACAGGTTGATTTGTGCAAAAAATGCTGTGCCGCCAGGGCCAGCGACAGAATTTTGGGTGAAAAAAGTTGAGATGATAACAAGACAAGGTAGAGCGAGGTTAGATATCTCACAATCTAGACAATGGCTAGAAACATCTAGTAATGTAAAGATCACCGACTGGGGAGATTTCTCTGCTAGATATTTAAAGAGTGAGACAGCCAATCAGCACTGGTGAGGCAGACAAGCTGGATAAGCATCAGGCAGGACCTATTCATAACAATCACATCTGCAATGAGACTGCAGGCTCTGTTAACAGCAACTACAGCTACAGCACTACTGCTATAATCAGCAGAGTTAGCAGAGTCTCCGCTGCATAGCCACTGCCAAAAAAAAGTCTGCCAACTAGGCTTGCAGTGACAGCAGGGACCCACCTAGAACTGTCGGGGGAACAATGAATACGCTGCTGTAATTAGCTCATTTAGCACAGTAGCTTCTAACAATTATACATCAAATAGGCTGCAAACTCACTCTCGTGCGTTGTGTTTTGTTTCTCAGAATATATTTAACTGTTGATTTGGCCACTCCTAAAGTTCCCGCTATCTTGATTGATTTTTGCAGCCTAAAGCTGGCCACACACTAGAAAGATTATCACTCCCAGCATGTGGCTCCCGATAAACGGGACAATTTTCCCCTGGGGAAACGTCCCGATATCAGCACAACACACAGCAGAGACTGGGGGCAATAACCTCTGCTGGAGAGCCTGCAGCTAGCCTATTGGCTGTCTGCAGTCTCTCTCTGATTGGCTGGGTCTCCTGTCAATCTTGACCCATGCAGCCAGCTTATTGGTTGACAGAAAAAAAAAAAAAAGAGATCTCCCTCTGTATAGAGCGCTGTATACCCAGACAGAGGGAGAGAGGACACAGCACAGCAGTCTGTCTGTGTCCAGCAGTCATTTTACACAGAGGGAGAGAGGACAAAGCGCTGCAGAATACTAGGCACCTCCAAAAATTGATCCTAGCGTTTTATCAGCATTAAAAAAAAAAATCTTTTCCACACACTAAAGCGATATTTGGCCCAATCCACGATAATTGTGTGTTTGGGCTGATAATCGCTCTAGTGTATGGCCAGCTTTAGAATGGCCTTTTTCACTTGCATGTAGAGCTCCTTTGGCCAACTGTTGTGGATTCACAGCAACAGCTACCAAACACAATGGCACACTCGCAATCAACTAAAGACCTTTTACCTTTTTAAGTAATAATTACCCAGAACTTTTGCAATTACTTTTGGTCACTTGAAAAACAGGGGGCTTCATATTAAACAGCTGTAGGTCCTAAACCCTTCGATCAGTTGAGATGTGAATACCCTCAAATTGAAATGGATAGTATTTTAAGCCTATATCAGTAATTTAACAAACAATGTTTAATAAACAGCTAAAATATCAAAAGTGCTATTAGTGTCAATATAGAAAAATAGACTAAACTAAATTTACAAAGTCATAAATAAATGTTGTTTACAAAAATTATAGCGCAACACAGTATTATTAAATTAATAGCTTATTCTTTATCCACTCAAACTTCTTGTAGCTATACAAATGCTGTCACTGTACAGGTTATGTAACATCCTATTTCCTTGTGCAATGAACTAGTAATAATGCCAAAGCACACAGTTTACTGCACATTAGTTTATTTGCCAGTAGGGCCCACAAGAGCACAAAATCACAATTCTTATGTTCAGGTAAATTTGTTGGTGCAGCTAAATATTATTGATATTAAATTTTTTTGCACTTAAATCTGCTATCAGCAGAAAATTTATAGAATATTAGGTTTTGAGGGTTTTTTTTGGTACTGTATAGCATAAGTTTATATACTGTATAGATCCCCCAAAATGTAGAGTTCTGACGCAATGCAGAAATGCGCACACCTAAAATGTGTTAAAAAAAAGGGGAAAGGATTATCCAAAAGTACAAGCCACACCAACAGCCAGCACACGTTAGCACTAAAATGAACTTCACTACAAAAGCTCTGGCGTTCAGGGCCTGAGCATTGTCCTTTTTACAATCAGGAACAAAGGGAGGTCTTCTGTCCTCTTCTGTCCTTTTGATAGGTGGATTCCTTTGGACATCTAGTAATGTAAAGATCACCGACTGGGGAGATTTCTCTGCTAGATATTTAAAGAGTGAGACAGCCAATCAGCACTGGTGAGGCAGACAAGCTGGATAAGCATCAGGCAGGACCTATTCATAACAATCACATCTGCAATGAGACTGCAGGCTCTGTTAACAGCAACTACAGCTACAGCACTACTGCTATAATCAGCAGAGTTAGCAGAGTCTCCGCTGCATAGCCACTGCCAAAAAAAAGTCTGCCAACTAGGCTTGCAGTGACAGCAGGGACCCACCTAGAACTGTCGGGGGAACAATGAATACGCTGCTGTAATTAGCTCATTTAGCACAGTAGCTTCTAACAATTATACATCAAATAGGCTGCAAACTCACTCTCGTGCGTTGTGTTTTGTTTCTCAGAATATATTTGCCAAAGCACACAGTTTACTGCACATTAGTTTATTTGCCAGTAGGGCCCACAAGAGCACAAAATCACAATTCTTATGTTCAGGTAAATTTGTTGGTGCAGCTAAATATTATTGATATTAAATTTTTTTGCACTTAAATCTGCTATCAGCAGAAAATTTATAGAATATTAGGTTTTGAGGGTTTTTTTTGGTACTGTATAGCATAAGTTTATATACTGTATAGATCCCCCAAAATGTAGAGTTCTGACGCAATGCAGAAATGCGCACACCTAAAATGTGTTAAAAAAAAGGGGAAAGGATTATCCAAAAGTACAAGCCACACCAACAGCCAGCACACGTTAGCACTAAAATGAACTTCACTACAAAAGCTCTGGCGTTCAGGGCCTGAGCATTGTCCTTTTTACAATCAGGAACAAAGGGAGGTCTTCTGTCCTCTTCTGTCCTTTTGATAGGTGGATTCCTTTGGCCAACTTGAATTCCTTGGTTTTTATTGGATCCTTGTAGCTCTATTGTCCCATGTCCGGAGGTCTATCAGCATAATATACAGGTGGTCCTAGCCTAGCTAGCAGGGTAAATTTACCTAACTAATAATCATGCACATTTATCATGTGATCTATTATTAAATAACAGCATCACTAATACAACACTACAAGTCTAAACATGATATCATTATTCCAATCTGACGATGATCGGCGGATTATAGCTTATTGAAACCTCCTATAGATAAAACCGGAAGGAGTCTCTAGCAAGAAAAGGCGATTTTAGAAATAGAGACAGCCAAAATATCATTTCTATTTCGAAAAGGCAGCCATTCATTTTTCAGAAAATGGCCGCCGGACCTAACACGGACCCCACCGGACAGGTGATTAACCTCTCCAGGGACTTTTAGGGTTAGGCTCTGGGGAAGGGAGTATTAGTGTTAGGGTCATGAAAGGGAAGGGGTTAGTGTTAGGGTCAGCCTGTGGGGAGGGGAGTTTTAGGATTAGGCTGCAGGGAAGGGAAGGTTAGGGTTTGGGTAATGGAAGGGGAGGGTTAGGGTAAGGATTAGCGTAAGGGTTAGGAATAGATTCATACTCACCTTTCAGCACAGTGTCTTCGGGCTGCCGGGGATTGATTGCTTTGCCTCTTCGAGGAAAAAGCAATCAATTTCCCAGCCAGTTCTGGATTGGCTGAGAGAGAACGGCCTTTTCGATAAAGGGCCATTCTCAGCACGATAAAACATATCTTTTAGTGACATGAAACAGATTTTATTTATTAACATACATTGCACTCGCATGGTAATATGAACGAAAACCTATTTATTATAATATATTATTCATAAGATTAAAAAGACCGCAAATACACGCTGTTGCTTGCACTTGTGTGCGAGTTCGTGTCTTTTCCTGCGCTTAGAGATCCTTTTACCCATATGCAGATTACCACTAAAATTACATTTCATTTATTTATTGTTTTATATTTGACTTCGACAATTCTTTGCCTACAAAAGTGGAATTATGGGGCAGAGTTGGCGGATGCTTTAGTCCAGGTCTGGGAGGAGATCCCTCAGGAGACCATCCGCCACCTCATCAGGAGCATGCCCAGGCATTGTAGGGAGGTCATACAGGCACGTGGAGGCCACACACACTACTGAGCCTCATTTTGACTTGTTTTAAGGACATTACATCAAAGTTGGATCAGCCTGTAGTGTGTTTTTCCACTTTAATTTTGAGGGTGACTCCAAATCCAGACCTCCATGGGTTAATAAATTTGATTTCCATTGATAATTTTTGTGTGATTTTGTTGTCAGCACATTCAACTATGTAAAGAACAAAGTATTTAATAAGAACATTTCATTCATTCAGATCTAGGATGTTATTTTAGTGTTCCCTTTATTATTTTGAGCAGTGTATTTTATTCATTGGTTTTCTTGTTTTTATTCAGCAACTATGTTAATGTTGATAACTTCATGCATGTTGTTAAAGCTTTTACAAATACTTAATTTAATGCATTACAATACATATTTATTTCAAAATAAATAAAATACAGTATGGAAAGAATTGAATTAGGTCCCTTTGATATCAAACTTTTATTCCAACCGTGCATGCGTGTGTGCGGATAGATAGATAGATAGATAGATAGATAGATAGATAGATAGATAGATAGATAGATAGAGTGTTTGGGTAACACATCTGTTCTATTATTTCTGGAAAAGAGAAGTGCAATTTACTGTGTAGCAAATAGACACAAGATTGTTTTCGGTAATCAACAAGGGACAGGAGTCTGATGCATTGGTCAATGGACAACTACTAGTGACATTTGCTATCAGTGTTTATTCTGCATGCAAACAAACCTGTACATGGTATGGCAAAATTATAACTAAGTGTACAAAATGTCATTAAATTTAAGCTCATCACTAAGAATGCAAGTAGAAGTTAGAACTGTGTTCTTGAAGCATGTTAAAAGATAGCTACACTGGATAGGATTGTAATGCCTTAGGATAAACGCAAAGTGCTTTTTGCCCTTGCTTCACTCTGCCTTCAAACACATAAATTATTAAAATGAAACAAAGTGAATTGTTCCTTATAAGTTCCAAAAGAATCATTGTAAACTGAAATATTATTCCAGGTTTAATATTGACATCTTTAAAGACAGAGTTAATAATAAGTATTGTGTTTGCAGATATTGAAGCAGATAGAAGAATAGAAGCCCTATTAGCAAACTGTATAGGTCTGAAGCTTTTACATTGATTAGGTCATGGATTAGTACAGACAGGTTATACTTCAGTTTTGTTCTATTTTATGTTTTAAAGTTTCAGAATTTACACGAACACAATCACAGCCAAATTCAAGATGCTTAAAGTCATTCCAATAAGAAAGTACAGAGCACATCCATAAAAACCAGCTTCAACTCCAGGTATGAATTGTTATACGGTAGTTATCCTTTAACTAGAGTTTAGGTATGGAGGGGAAAGACCAGAAGTAGATGGAACACATTATTTACTACCCTGCGAATGGTGCATATACATGTAGTTCTGACATTTGTATATTATAGTGGATATCAACATAATATTTGTGTTAATATTTGCATAATGTATTATTCATAAAGTCACCTACTTCCTCTCTGTCTTTAATAATTACTTAGTGTTGCTGTGCCGGAAAGAGAGAGGGTGGAGTAAGAAGTTGGTAATTACAAGTCTCAGTGAAAGCTGCCAGTTTCCTGGCTCAAAAAAAATAAATCTTACTCTTTACATGTGTTATACTGAAATGTGGGACATGATGGTGTATTAGAAAACGAAAAGTAAATATTTTCTGGTATACTAATCGGAAGCTGTATTTTCACCTTTTAAAATTCTCTGGGCTTTCTTTAGAAATAGACCGACAAAAAGGAACCTTTGGCTGTCTCCATTTCAAATGGCAGCACTGTGTTCGGTGCTCCGATGATTGATTGTTATGCCTAATCGAGGCATAAGCAATACATATCCCAGCCAGTTCAAAACTGGCTGGGACAGATCAGCACCCATCCAGATGATGATTTGTGCAGAACTGCTGTTCCTCGCCCCCGGCTCTTCATTAGCATGCCTTACTGGCAGGGATTAGGCATGCGGTAAGGGAAGGGCTGGCCTCTTCCACAGATCTTGTACATTAGAAGTTATGTTAGCATAACAACTGGTGCACATGCGCAGATAATACTTGTAAAGAGAGTTATGCAAAAGACTTACGTAAGTCCCCTGACTTAATTATGTATCAGGCCCTATATGTCTATGCTCTATGATTCTGTGCTGAGTTTGTGTGCTTCAGATGTCCAGCCCCTACAAATTTAGCTTGTATAAGGGTGCAATAGGAGACAAAGACTAAATATATTAAGGCACCACAATCCACGTACTGCCACCAACTGCACATGAAAATGCAAACATGACATTAGTTGGATGTAATAACTTACAGGAAACATTTTTATACAACAGATCACAACCTTTTAAATTTACATTTCCTTTGCCATAAGCAACGAAGTTTTCAAAAAGAATGTTTTAAAGGTCATGAGATCTGAGTTATTACCTGGAGCAAACAAGGTTTCAAGCATTCCTGTAAAAACACGACTAGTTAAAGAGACAAGAAACTCAAGTTCACGGTCACAAGAGAATGATTTGTTAGCATTTTAAATGCCCGTTTACTCTGGCTGAATATCCTTAAGCAGGTGGTGTGAATGAATGAGTTTAGCAACCCATGCATAGTCTGCACTATCAGTTCTCTAATTTACTGAAACATTAATTATCTCACCACACACACACACTTGTACATTAATTACTAACATTAGAATGTCAATCATACATGTCAGAATTCGTGATTGTGGAGGAAGAAACACCTCACTTTGAATATACTGCTGCTATTGCCTGTTATGGCAATCAAATTCTATACCCATGTCATAAAAAGAAAAGAAAAATTAATTTTTTGAAATTCATATAGCCGACAACTAATTGTCAGCTGTGTCTGTTTAAAAAATGCCAGTAATTAGAAAGTTCTGTCGCATACCCGTCACCGACACATTAGTGGACTGTGGGAAGGGGATGGATGGGAGAAGGGGAAGGTTAGGGTCAGGCTGCAGGGAAGGAAGAGGATGGGATAAGGGTTGGAAAAAAAATAGTTACCAGTCAGCAGTGGCGCACCCAGGAGAGGTTTCTAGTAACCTTTACAACTGGGGGGGAAAAAAAAGCACATGTAGTGTGGAGCATCAGGGAGCCTCCTCCAGGTTCTGGGTCTCTATTCACAAAGTAACGGGACTGACTAATTGCCGATGTTTATTCAAACATCGGCACTTAGTCAGTCCCATTACTTTGTGAATAATAATCTACAAGCTCCAATTGCACTTACCAGTTATTTTTTTGACTACTGGGACTCTCACAGTATTGATTCTGCAGTGTGAATATTAACGGATGGATCGTTTATAACCTATACCTCCATTTTACACTCAAACAGCCCCATATCAACCATGGGCTTGTTATCTTATATTCATCTTTAATCCCGATTGCAATACCAAGGATATGGCTTTGTGTGGAGCTTTCTACAACGATCTGATTTCCTATAAATTGTAGGCTCCCAGCATATTAACCGATTTATTTCACTATAGCCTACTCTAGCCTGTATTTGATATGTCAGGCCGATATTATATATTCGGTCTTGACCTTATATGAGTTAATCTAATTCTCACAGTCCTTGATTTTATGTATTTATTTACCTGTATTGTGTTATTTTTTATATATCTACACGTGATATTATATAGCGCTACCTAGAATATCTATATCTATCTATCTATCTCTATATCTATATCTATATCTATATCTGATATATTCCTTCTGTTTTGATCAGGCTTGGCAGTTGCTGATCCTAGGTATTAGTGCTCTGATATTAATATCTTTAATTCCTGGAACAACCCTATTTGCCATGTTTATTTGTTTTATATACCAAAGATGTCTCCTATGGGAGGGAACGCTTAACTTAAAGGGTCTTAACACTTTTCTTCAAAAGCATCCTGGGAAGCAAAAACCTGAAACTCATAAAATTTTGTTAAAGTGTAGATGGAGGACCAGGTAGCCGCCCAACACAGCTGCTGCACTGAAGCCCTCCTACTCACCGCCCATGATGCATTGACCGACCTGATGGAATCGGCTGAATGTCCAGAGGGAACTGGCTGGTTGGCATCCCTGTAAGCCTGTTGATTTGTGAGCTGAATCCAGCTGGCTATAGACTGTTTGGTAGCTGGCAATCCTCGTTTATAAGTTTCATAAAAGACTAACAGGGAGTTCGTTTTCCTAAAATGAGCCATTCTATCCACATAAATCCTCAAAGCTCTAACGACATCAAAAGAAACAAGATTATCCTGGACACCTGAAGAGGAGCTTGAAGGAAGGAAGGAAAGCAGGAAGAACTCACTCTTGATTCATATGGAAGTCGGAAACCACTTTTGGTTGAAAAGAAGGAATGGTGCGAAGAGCCACCCCGTCTTGATGAAAAATAAGAAAAGAGGATTTACAGTATAACACGCTTAAGAGACTCTTCTTGCTGATGCAATTGCCAGAATAAAAGTAACCTTCCAGAACAGAAATCTCAATTAATCAGACTCCAAAGGATTAAAAGGGATGACATTGTAGAGTCTAAAGAACCAAAGAAAGATCCCAAGGGTATAATGGGGCCACAAAAGGGGGGTTGAATGTGATGGAACCCCTGCAAAATAGTCTAAACCTCTGGAAGGAGAGCCAATTTTCACTGAAGGTACACAGAAAGTGCAGAGATTTGCACCTTAAGTGAACCCAAGCGAAAACTGAACTGAAGACCCTCCTAATGGATATCCAGAAAAAGACAAGGTACCTTTCCGATCACACCAACAAAAGTAAGTACACCAAACCCTGTGATACATTTTAGCAGACAGATTTGCGGGCTCTGTGCATGGTTTGAATAACAGGCTCAGACAGATCTTGATTTGGGATTCAAAAGCCACGCCATCAAATTCAAATATTGAAGGTTTGGTGTAGAAAAGGGCCCTGGGAAACAAGGTCTGGACGAAGAGGATGTTTCCAACTGGGATCAACTGCCAGACTGAGAATGTCTGTGTTTCAAGACTTTTCTGGCCAATTGGGAGCCACTAGGATTAGTGGCACACCCTGCTGTTTTACTCTTTTTACAAACCTTGGCAGCATTGAGGGAGGAAAGGCATAAGCCAGCTAACTGATCCACAGGGGTGACATTGCGTCCACAAACGCCGCTAGAGAATCTCTGCATCTGGAACAGAGCCAAGGAACCTTGTGATTGTGGAGAGACGCCATCAAATCTAGATCTGGCAGACACCATCTCCTGGCCAGCTGAAGAAAGACCTCTGGATGGAGGGACCATTCCCCCAGAAGAATGGCCTGTGTACTGAAAAAGTCTCCC
>WWET01002903.1:104667-116339 GCA_011038615.1 Limnodynastes dumerilii | reverse complement strand
GGATCTTTGATTCAGCGTCTTCAGCGCTGGGACGTCGTAAATGCGCTGTTGAAAACGTCCGTCGTAAAAAAAAAAGGGCCGTTCTGAGCAGCGATCCACACCTTTATAAAATTATACTGTCTTTGCATATGGTTTTTATGTTTAACATATAAACATGATGGACAGTAATGTAATGCAGTGGCAGAGTAAACTCATAGGGGTTGATCCAGAGTTGCACTTACACTTTTTTTAGGTGCATGTGTAGAGCTAAGCAATACCATGTCGAACTGTAGAATTATAATGAAGGGAAGTTTCTTAGCTCATCTCTATTTTATAGATCATACATAAAGCTATGCAGTATGTGAGTTTTATGTGCAAAAGCAAAGTATTTTCGCTGCCGGCAAAATAATTTTAATTAATTAGCACCCCTTGCATGGCAAAATGGTTTAGCCGAGGTGCACACTTGCACCTGTTTTGCCCTTACTCTCAAACTCTGGTTTAGCCTCTTACTGTCACAATAGATGGTAATATGTTAAAGGGATATAATGGAGTAACAGTAGAAGGAACTAGTGCTGATAAGTCAACTAATGCACCTTGTATCAAAATCTGTTGCATGTTCATCTATCTAGGTACATATGGTTTACTATTACACTACCCATCCACAAAACCTGTAGTTGGTAGAGCCTCTAAAATTAATATGATCTCACAAGTACAGTAAGTGGTTCTTGCCTCTGGCCAAACACGTCCACATACAGAATAGTCATGGCATGAACATTGGGTAGATTAAGTATCTAAAAGTGGTCATTTTTAGTAATTAAAAGTGGTGATATAAAAAAAAAAAAAAAAAAAAAAATAATTGTTTTGAAAACTAGAATGGAAAAATAGTACTGAAACGACATTTGAGACCTCAGAATTTATAGTATCATGCTGATGTCATTACAGCATATATAAATGGATTCTGTCATGAATTGAAGGATTAGAATCTTATTCATTATACGTATATTTTGCATAGAAAAAAAAAATAATTAACATCTTTCTCTTGTTTTTCGGGTGGACTGCTACATGGGGAAGTAGGTACAAAGGCAATTCATAGAGGGAACAGTTGTACAGATAGATGGAACCTTTTAAAGATATAAAGACGATGGTAGATTTAATATAAATTTGATGGTAGAGAAACTGAGAGATGGAAGTCAGATTATAAATGGAACCGTTGGGAGAGAGAAATAGAGATATATGTGAGAAAATAAATTTGTAATAAAGGAAGCTTACAAGAGAGATTCTTCCAGTGCAATCAGACAGTGCAAGCGTATTTTGTGAGGTATCTTTGTAATATGGACCAATAAGGGGGAATTATGAGGTAAAAAAAAATATAACAGCACCACTAGTTACATATAAAAAAAAAAGGTAAAACAACAAAACAAAACATGTTTTTCAGGAAACATTTATAGTGTAATATTTCTTAATTCATTTTTATTATAATGCATATCATAGCATGAACACTTGCTACATTAAACAGAGCAGTCTGTTGTATTTATAAACTTTGATGTTTATTATATCAAAATTATGACATGTTCATGTGTGCATTCCGCATAATATGATATAACTCTGGGAGTCTTTGTACAATCATGCTGGATTGTGGGGGCAGGGATACAGAACACAGTTCAGAAAAGGAGAGTAACAGTCCAGCGGATCATTTTTAATTTCACGGTTATTTTTCTAATTGTTAAACAAAAATCACTACTTTCCAGCAGTCATTCACGTACTGTGGTTTGATTAAAAAAAAAAAAAATCAACTCTTCCAATTTAGAGATTTTATATGCCTTCTCAAAGTTTAAAAATATATTAAATTTTCCCAGTAATGCACATATCAGCTGAGCAACATAGTTCGGTGTGGATTTCTAGCAAAAATCTTCTGATGGCTGCAGCACCACAGAGTTGATCATAATGAACACTATACAATATATAAGCTATATACATTAAACCTTACATTGCTAGAAGAAGCTGCCTGGGGTAACCATGGCTAGTTCTGTCAGCAGTGAAAGTGCCATAATTTCCTAATCAACTGTTCTCTCAGAGAAAATTAGTGAGACTCCGTGATTTAAAGTCACCGGAAGAAGTAAGCAACTCCTAAGAGTTAAAGTCATATTGACCTACAAATGTCTAGCACTTCCCACACTCTAACCCCCTCCCCCAAAAAAATAAAATAATAAGCAGTCGGTACACGTTCTCATTACCAAATAGACAAAACTATTTCTCTTTCTTAAAAAATATTACAAATCTGTATTATTTGTTTCTCTGCAATATATTAAACTTTTTTCATCAAAACCTTTTTCTTCAAACTTTAGTTTCCTTAGACAGGATATGTTACAGAAAACAGTGATAAAAAGATTGTTAAAGCGACTGTAGAAGAAGCAGGTGGCTAGAAAAATAAAAAACAAACAAAAAGAAAAAGCAAGGGATGTGCATCTCTTATGGCTAGATCCTATCCTAGCCCCAAGCTTAATATTCACCCTGATATCCTGTTTAAAAAGGCAAAAAAAAAAGAAAAAAAAAAATAAAAAAAAAAAAAAAAAAAAAAAAAAAAAAAAAAAAAAAAAAAAAAAGAAATAGGAAACAAAAATTTAAAATAAAAAGAAACAGGAGTACCTAAAATCTACTCTTTCCAAATAACTGGAAGAGCAGGGGAAGCTCAGCAAGTTCTATTAAAAAGGCCTGATCAGAAATGAAAGTGTCATAGAGGTGTGTCAAAGTAGTCTGGTAACTGATCCATTTGATATTGCCGATGCTGTAGAAGCTGCTGCTGCTGCTGTTGCTGTTGCTGTTGTTCCTGATGTTGCTTTATAATCTCTTTTACTTCCTCTTCAAGTTCAGGAGGTATAATAAACTGATCATCAGGGTCCGGTTGTGCAGGTGCTGCAAAATAACCACCCGTCTTTCGTAATGGTGCATCCGCTGCAATTTCAATTGTATTATGGCTCTTTTCTGAAGGTGCTACAGAACCATTTCCTCTTCTATGACGGCCAAGAGTATTGGAGGAAAAGTCCTGCCTCCTGCACAAGCTGCCAGGGTCATCCTCACTGGTGCTTATAACAATGCCCTCATCTGTGGGTTCAGGAAGAGGTGCAGATGCAGACGGCAAGCCATTCTTGGTTCGGGAACAGTGAATATCTACTTCCACCTCCACTCTACTTCCATTAGAGAAAACCCCTTCAATGGGTTCTTCATCTTCACTGTCAAGACCATTATCTGAGAAGGCACTGGAGAAAGTAGCACTAGAGAGCTGTCGTTGGAAAGAGCTGGAAAGACAAACAGGATGCAGTGTACACCTCTGCTCACTGGGGCACCCCACAGGGCCAACTCCATTTTCATGAAGCGAAACTGCAGGAGGTTCATCAGAGGCTGTAGACCCCACTTCACTGCTCATTTCTGAGGTTGATATCTCACTGCTGATTTCAGAGGCCAGTCCACTACTAGAAGATGGCATGCCTAAACTGTCTGGGGCACGGTCCTTAATAACAACATTGACAGATGGTGTGAAGATACCAGGGCTGGGAGGAGGAATTCCACCATTAAGTTCACAACAGCAGACACAGTCTTCAGTAACATTCAATTGCACAACTACTGCACACAAGCTCCCACTGCAGCCATAACTTTGGGCTAGACTACACAACTTTTTAGAAGCAGCCAAGGCATCTGGCACATTCCTCACTGTCTCAACTGCCTCTTCCTCGGAAAGGCTGTCCCATAAACCCTTGCTTCCAAGAATGAAGAACTCATCTTGAGGTGTTAGGGCAACAGACTGAACATGGGGTCTTGGAGTAACACTAGGATGAAGGAAAGTGTATCCCAAAATACGTGTACAATCGGTAACTCCATTCACTTTACCATCCTGTAAAAAAAAACAAAAAAAAAAAACCCCCACCACATTAATATATTAAACAATCATTTTACTAGAAAAAAAACATACACTGATACACAAAGAAAACCACAGCAACCATATTGGTTCTTTACAAAAGAAGCTTTAAAACTCCAGTTTGTAGACATCTTATGTATTCAGAATCAGATTAGTTTTTGTAGAACTGTTCAAATTCATTTACAGCTGTGTAAGAAACCTAATAATAAAAATATACTTGTATATTTTTAACTAAAAGCTCTGGTTTCCTTTACTTGCAATTTTAAAAAATGTGGGTGTATATGGGAGTGTCAGTTAAACCGAAGCCTCTGAAACAAGCATTAGATCTGGCAATGCTCTTTTACATTAATCTGTCCAGCAATTCAGTCTTTGGGGGATAAGAGTTTGTATAGAATTGAATATTTATCTTCTTATCCCTGGAAGAAAAGATGTAACAACTGTCTTCTAACAAAAATGCATTCTTGTAATGATTATTTAGTAAAATTGAACAATACGCTGCCTTATCAGTAAATTATGCGCATTATATTCTCATGTCCTGTGACCATTTCAATGGTATTAAAAAGTTTTGTAAATTGTAACTAAAACACCTACTTTACAGTGACCTCGGTTTTGGAAAGAGAACCCTATTAGCACCATTCATCATAGCCAAATATAATTAGATCCTATTTCATTTGTTATTATTAGTAATTTGACAGAACACATGCTGCACATAATGAGCACTGCTGAAACCAGTTATTTCTTTAGTCATAAAGCTTAGGCATCATAGGGGTTAAGGCAAGTTGTGGTGACCATTTTAGAAAGCGGCTTTATCCAGCCAGCTGCAGCTCAGGGTTATTTATGCTCCAATTACTTTCTGCATGGGATGGAGGTGGGATCTTTTTTTCAGGATGGCAAGAGGAAGAAGAAAATAACATCACAAAGAACAGACGGGGAGGGATGAATGAGAACTGTTCAGTGATGCAGGGACCAAGAACAGGATGAGCACTTCCACTTCTTCCAATAGTGCTGCTTCTCTTAGATCCCCAGTCCTGCAACAACAAATCCCTACAGCTTTGACATTTCATTTACATCTCATCAATGCCTTCCTATTTCTATAGTGACAGGAAGGTCAGCAGTGCACGCTCAGCTTACACCTCACACATCGCTAGACATGGCAGAAAGCTGTGATCCGCTAAGTGTATAGAGTGGAAAAAGAATAGAAACATATACTACTGGTCAAGGAAAGATGTAACATAGAATGTATATATTAAAAGATTAATATATGTGAATGGACTATATCCAATAACAAATTCCTTATTTAATTTGTGATACAAATCAAGATGACACAAGGTGCTGTGTGTTCAATGCGCACGTATGGTTTGAATCAAATAACTTACAATACAATTACAATAAAGGATCCCACAATAATATGTAATCATTTTATGCGACTGCAGTACAGATTAGGAACAAGGCTCAATAGTCAGACTAAAGAGGTTTCTTGTGAAAACATTACTCCTTTTTTTCAGAGCTTAGAGTGACAGGACCGTACCTCTGTTATGATTGCCTTATGCTGTTTTACTCGCTTCAGTTCTTCCTCGCAGCTAACAGTGTAAGACTTGGACAAGTTGAGTGGCTTTCCACCTCTACACAGCACCGTTTGGCATTTGCCCACATTTGCAGAGGTTAGAGTAAAGCATCCTGCAGGGTCCATTGGATCATGCTTTATGTGGCAAAGAACAGCAGAGCCTCCAAGTTTCTGCCCAGCAGTGCCCAGCTTCCTATAATAATAAATGTGTAAAGTTGGGAAGTGATCATAACATGTAGGAGAAAATGCAATAGTATAGCCTGTACTGTACATGTTTTCCTATGGTACAGGAGACTCAAACTTCTGGAAATCATTAAGGATTCAATGACGAACAGACAATACCAAGTAGCCCTAGAAAGGAATGAGGTGCCATGCACAGCTATGAGGCCACAACGACGCCATTCTTGTAGCCATTTTAAGTGGTCATGAACACAATAAACTAGCTAAGTAATATACATTTATATCTGGCCAGTCAGGGGAAAAACAAAGATCTTCTAGACAAATATTCTCCTGCCATTGATTCATTGGGAAGATGACAACAGAATGTAATAAAAACGCAGAATTACCTCTGCATGACCAGAAAGGTGTTTCCCATGTATTCCTCCTCATTCTTTGTTTTCTGGAGCTCATCTGCCAAGATATCACACATAGTACACTGCAACAAACTGGGTACTTCTACATTACGATCGCCATCAAAAACACCATATACAGCTTCTCGATTATCACAGAAGTTGTTGACTAGAAGGGAAGCCACACATAGCCTGAGAGAAATAGAAGAAATCTATTCAATTTAAAAACATCCAAACGCAGATTTTAAATATAGATACACAACATATAAGAGCAAACAAAAACTAAGAAAAAAATGCCCTCAAGATCAATTAGTGATCTTGATAAAGACCCATTATTATTTTTTTTACCTCACCCCATTCTAGACAAAACATTTTTAAGTGATGGTAATAAGCCCCCATTTCCATATCAAGTTGGAGAGGATAGGTTGCTAAGAGGAATCCTGTGGGAACAGAGCTGTGTGAAACTCTTTCAAGCAGGTTGCAGGCAATCAGTTAACATTCCTCTTAGCTGACATCATTCTATGCAGACACTTGAAAGCAAAACCTTTGAGAAACCAGTCAATGCATATGAAATGTGGGGCTCTCCTTGAAGAGTGCTGCATACTGCTGAGCTGGGAAGACTAAGCGCATCACTTACAGCTGTCTCATAGCAACCCAGCCAACAAAGGAAAGGGATACAATATGACGTAATGGCTGGGATTTCATTTAACAGTGCCAAATTAAGTTTCACATGAGAAACCATATCTAATACGAAAGCCATTAGATATTTACATTCACTTTATAGGAGTAAGCTCTAGCAGCCACAAACTAGACAACACTTGTATGGTCATATACTGTACATGCTCTTATTGTTTTGCATGCAGTATTTTTGTAGCCTTTCGGTTTATGAGTTAAGCTTGCTTAACATTTCTATTTGGCCTGTCTGTAATACATGTGTCAGCTGAAAGCTTTCTGAAAGACGGCTGAACCTTGAGTTTATGTGCTTGACAGGACATACTTGTTTTTGACTCCTGAAGCCTCTGTGTATCCATGGCTCCAAACAGCAGGTGCTCCAGATGCTTCACTGGCAGAGAATCCACATGAAGGCTGGTCTACTTTGAAACATCGAATGTTGCTGCTATGGAAAGAAGTCAGATGTAAAAAATATATTTATGTCAAAATATATTTATTATGAAGAGAATGGTCCCCATGTAAATATACCATCCATTTGTGATAAAGGAAACTGAACTAGACTATAGCTGCACAAACATTAGTTATGGCCATGGGCAGTAGTAATAACTTGGAACAGATGCAGATGAAGAAGTGAGAAACTAACAATTTTTTTTTTTTTAGAAGCCCCAATTTCATTTTTTGTCACATTAATAACAACACACACACAAATAAACCCATTTAACTCATTTAAACATTTGTATATGGCAACAATTCTAATACTGCATAATTCCCTGACAACTACTTGCAACTATTCTTCCTTTATTGCCAATTCTATATTATCCACATAGACTTTTCCCAACTCAAACACAACATAGCAAGAGTCCAAAGCAAAAAGATCTGACAATCTGACTGATAACTGCTCCTAAAGAGCATATAAAAACGCTCCCACCTCTTGATTTACATCAGGCATAGGCAACTTCTGGCAGAGCATGATGGGAGATTCTTAACACCTGGAGTGACACAGGTCGCCTATGCCTGATTTACAATACACTTATTTTTTTATACTTAATAGTGGAAAATAATATTGCAAAGCAAATAGCACTCACTTTAACAGCTCCAGGGTTTTATGGTCCAGCAGCAGCCGCGCATTGCCAGTCAGGTCCAGTTCTTGCAGTTTAGGGGGTAGATTTTCAGGCAATGTTATTTCAGTGAGTTCATTGCAACTTAAATCTACACACTGAGGGTAAAGTTGTGAAAATTACATTTAAAAAAAAGTCATAACATTAATAAACTTAATTTTGTCACTCATAAAATTACAGGATCATGAGCGAGTTGCTGAAACGCAGAAAGGCTTTGTTTTCAATCCTCATGAAAAAAAAACGTTTATTAGCAACCTATCTCACAAACTGGGAAAAAGATCTAATCCTAAACTATGGAAACAGCAAAAGGTCAAACTTATTTACAATTTTGTAGCTTCCATAGAAAAGTATGTTTACAAGCCTTATGTTTGAGAAGGAACAAATCACAGCATAAGTCGCCACTGAATAAAATGGGAAAAAAAACTTTTACATGGAGATCGAACAATTTACTCTCCTAGAGGATCACATGCACAGCACATCTGTATGTACTAAACTGGTTAAAGCACCACCTACCTCCTTGACCATCTAAATCCTGCCCTAACCAAAGTTTTAAACCACTTCTTTCCACCAAATCCAAAGGACACTACTCCATATTCATTCATCTGGATCTGTCTACCGTCTTCGATACTTTTGACCACTCTCTCCTGCAGCACACATTTCACATCATAGGGCTTTCTGACACTATTCTGGCTTGGTTGAACTCTAATCTCTATCACTGCTCATTCTCTTTCTCCAAAAGTTTCACCCACCACTCCCAGTAGGAGTCACCCAGGACTCTGCTCTTCTCCCTCTGCACCTCCTTGTAGGTTGAACTTATCAGTTCCTTTGGTCTCCAATGCCATCTACGTGCTGATGGCACCCAAATCTACATCTCACTCTCTGACCTCACCTTCTCCCTGTAATATGTCCTTCTGTCTCTCAGCCAACGCATCTTGTATTTCCCAACATTTCCTAAAACTTTGGCAAAGTCAGAACGAATAGTCTCCCTGCCTGACTGTAACACCTCCCCGTCACTACTGGAAACAGTCATATCCTCTCTTTTCCTAAGTCCACTGGCTGTGCTTCACTCTCTACTACACCCGCACATCAAATACCTCTCACTATACATTGCTTTCACCACCATTTCATAGCCCGTATCAGACTGTTCCTCACCATGGATACTACCAAACACTCATACACTACTACTACAAACCACCTCCTTTCTGTCCTCTCCCACTCCTGTCTAGCCCTCCTGCAGTTTATAATCAATGGAGCTGCAAGACTTATTCTCAATCGCCTGACCACCTCCACATCCCCTCTTTATCAAACTACATTGGCTCCTGCTCTGCTAAAATGCTGTGGCTGAGCATTTGGAGATTAGCACAGTGTCACAAATGATCATTTAAAGTGTTAAAAATCATGTGCACCAGTATATCACTAACTTAACACATCAATAAATACCCATCTTTAATAGGATTTCAAAAGCCAGACCACAAATAAACTCCTCTACTTCATCTTTCACCTAAATCTGTGGAATTCAAAATCACAAAAGATAGTAAAATACTAAACACGCCCATTAATACCCTTAACTTAATTTTATTACATTTTTTTGTTTCAAAATAGAATTTAAAAAAGAAAATTACTACATATCATCAATGTATATAATATATGAAAGCAAGAAAGGAAAGGAGTTTATACAATAAAACTCATTGCAAAGTTATCACGTTAAATCACAGGTCTACTACAATTATTGTGCACCCAGAGTGATCACAACCCAGCACATAAACATATATCAAGCCATCCGCTTTATGTTCTGCTAAATATAATATAGCGCTCACTACTTAGATACAGAATAACTCCCATCTAGAAACGTTTGGGGGCATGGGATTGCTCACCTTTATGCAAGACAAACTGACGCTCTTTAGCATAAACCTTGTATCTTACCAGCACATTGGGGGTTACTAATACTCTGTAATTTGCCTGATATTAGCTCTCAAGGTAGCCCAGTATACACACTAGTATACTATTAAAGCAATGTAAAACTATTTCTATCTGGCATATAAGGATGAGAGACACAATCTTTAGCAGTGAGCAGGATAGAGACTGCATCCCTCAAAATTAGTTATTTAGATAGATGATGTTCCAAGAGAGCTACACTTGTGAAATGACTGTCAATTTTAGTTTTGAGACCCTATTTATTGACTCAATAACTATGCTGGTATATCTCTCTCTGGTTCCTACAATATCACATTCACCTTTAGTAAATGCACAATCTCAATCAATAAACAAGCAAAAGAATTCTATGGCTATGTAAAACAGTGGTGAAGATGTTTACAGATACTGCAGAAGTAAATCTCTGTACTACGCCTTCAGGTTTTCTTTTTGGCAAAAAATAGATTGAACAGAAGTGACTTTGCTCCTTAGTGGAGGCAGATGGTTACATTAAAGGACTCTGCTTCCAAATATTTACTGCACAGCCTGCAGCTGTAACTTACATCATGTGAATGGGAATAAATAAAGGAATTTGATGACTGACCTTGGATGAGGAATAAATGAATATGTACACCATAATTAAAACAAATTTAACAGTAGTCTTCATCAATCATAAACCTAAACAGCACTAAAAGCAAATCAGTGGCACTAGATTACTTCTATAAAGTCCTTAAGATTTAAATGCCACGCAAAAGGCAATTGATGAAAATGAACTACACTTATATACTTATATAACATAATAAACATAATTTAACATTATGGAATTTATATAATGTCCATCTAAATAAAGCGGTTTAATTTTGCATTACTATTTCTGGTTTTAATAAGATAAGGAATAAATGAGATGTTGATGTAATGTATCTCTATTTTGTACATCACCTTCCGATAAAATCACTAAGGGCTGGAACCAGACCCCCACACGCTCTCTGTACATGCGGGGGGTCTGTCCGTCAGAGAGAGAGGGGAGTGCACGCCCCTGTCACTCCCCTCTCTCATGCGGGCTTTAGCCTACCTTAAATCACTTGTAAGGCTCAGTGGTCCGTACAACCGCTTATCTGCACAAGTGTGGGAGCCCCCTCCCACACTGTACATTTTGCATTTTCTCCCCCGCCCGCTTTAGTGGGAGGAGGGGAAGCACAGCCCATTTGTACGCAAATAGGTTGCACGGAACAATAGTTCCGTACAAAAGTTGATACGCTAGGGTTAATATTGTAACCCTAGCATAACATCTGTGTGTAAGTGACCTGTCGGGCGCAGGTCTGGCTCTATATTCTTTACTTTCCATTGTTTTTCTATGATATTGCTGGCAAAATTATCAAAATAAAGTGAGGTGTAATCCACAAACTACCAAGGCATGCCACATCCCACAAATTTATGCCTAAAACTATTGAACTGCTAACCAACCTCCTGCCCCAGAAAAACAGCTTTGGCACTGAGCATATCACCAGCTCCCAAGCAAAGGCAGCACTCACCTCCCACCTCCCAACAATGCTGACTATCACTGAAGGGGACATTGAAAAAACAAATATAAATGGTCAAGTACTCTGGCTCCTTCAAGATTCCTGAGAGTTGTATAGGTCATAGAACAGCTTATCTTAATATGACTTCATTATATGAAGCAACTGACCTTGATCTCTGAAAGTTGCATAACTTCAGGGAAGACTTCCAAGCAGTTGGAGTGGGCAATGATGGTATGCATACGTCTGCAATTCATTATGGTGGTTGGTATGGCTTTTAGCTTGTTTCCACTGATATCAATCTCTTCCAGCTCCTCCAGTTTGGCCATTTTACTATAAAACAATAAATATTAACCGTTCTTTATTTTGGTTGGTTGTTTGATATGTGCTGTCCTAGCTCTAAGAAAATCCACCCAGCTTCCATTTCTT